>CAUJGJ010000003.1:1594068-1664068 GCA_963170055.1 Halisarca cf. caerulea
CATCCTTCCTCTTCTTTGGGGGAGACATTATCCTTTCGTCAGAGGGAGTCCAGCAGGGTGATCCCCTAGGACCCCTACTCTTCTGCCTGGGGATTCATGACTTAGTTTCTGCCCTGCAGTCTGCCTTCCGTGTTTTCTATCTGGATGATGGCACTTTGGGCGGTCCAGTGTCTAGCATTAAAGAGGATTTGTCTTTCCTGGAATGCCACTCACCCCAACTGGGGCTGACCCTTAACCAATCCAAGTCAGAGATCATCGGTAAACACAGAGATCCAGTGGATGAGATGCTGTCAGATTTTCCAAGCCTCTGCTGCACTGATCCAGATGAAGCTGTTGTTCTGGGTTCACCCATTGGGAGTACTCAGTCCATTGATACTGTCCTCCAAGCAAAGATCGACAATCTACGCCTGATGGGAGATCGCCTCTCTGACCTGGAAACCCACGATGCTCTTTGCCTCCTCAGACATGCTTTCTCCCTACCCAAACTCCTGTATGTTCTCAGGAGTGCACCCTGCTTCCAGTCCGATTTATTGTCTGTTTTCGATGCGGTTCTCCGTTCACTCCTTGAGGTGATCTGCAACGTCAAGTTGGATGACTCATGCTGGCTGCAGGCCTCATTGCCTATCAACAGTGGAGGCCTGGGGATTAGGAGTGCTGTAATGCTTGCACCGTCAGCCTTTTTGGCTTCAGCTGCTGGCAGCACCCATGTTTCTCAGGCCATCCTCCCTCCAGGGACGCAGTCCTGCATTCCTTCATTATTGACCAAAGCGTTGAGCTTGTGGTCAGACTCTGCATGTTCCAGCGACCCACCATGTGGCCTAGAAGCCTCTTCTCAGAAGGCTTGGGATGTGCCTGTTGTTAAAGGTTCTTTCTCCTCCCTTATCGCCCATTCACAGGACTCAAGGGGGAGAGCTCGCTTGCTCGCCTGTTCTCAGAAGGAGTCTGGAGCATGGCTTACAGCGCCTCCCATTTCTGCCCTAGGCCTGAGGATGTCCAATGAAGCAGTGCGAATAGCAATTGGCCTTCGTCTTGGAGCACCAATTTGTACTCCCCACAGCTGCAACCTATGTGGATCTCAAATTGACAAGTTTGGAACCCATGGTCTTAGCTGCCGCAGATCCCCAGGTCGCATTCCTAGGCATGAAGCCTTGAACTCCATCATACAGCAGTCTTTGACTGCTGCAAAGGTTCCATCTATCCTTGAACCAGTGGGTTTATCACGCACGGACAACAAGCGTCCAGATGGGGCAACCATAACCCCTTGGCTTAGAGGACAACCTCTCGCTTGGGATGTTACGGTCTGGGACACCTTTGCTGTTTCCTACCTCCACCTGTCCTCTGCGGGCGTTGGTCAAGTGGCTGACATGGCTGCCAGGCGAAAGATTGATCTATACAGAAATGTTGCCCGATCTCATCACTTTGTCCCTTTAGCTTTTGAATCAAGTGGGGTTTTCAGTGATCATTCCTTGTCATTCCTGCACCAATTGGCTTCCAGGATCCGATCAATCACAAAGGATCCCCTAGAATATCTCAAGATCAGCCAAAGAATCAGTGTATGTATCCAGAATTTCAATTGCCTCTCCATTATTCAATGTTGCATGTGATTTTTTTTTTGTTGTTATTGTCTCTATAATATTATGTTCTTTTTGTCTTCTTTCTTTGTGTCTGTTTTTTTTTGGCCATGTGTATCTCATGATTAATTATATATATATATATTTAAAAAAAAAAAAAAAAAAAAAAAAAAAAAAAATATATATATGCATATATATATATATGTATATATATATATATATACATATATTAGCATGTATGTATATATATATATATATATATATATATATATATATATATATATATATATATATATATATATATATATATATATGCATATATATATATATGTATATACATATATATACATATATTAGCATGTATGTATATATATATATATATATATATATATATATATATATATATATATATATATATATATATATATATATATATATATATATATATATATACATCGTTTGGGACGTTCTGGACACTTCCTGAGACATTAAAAAATATGTGGCCGCCTTCCGGAGGTCCAAAGAATGCTGAAAATGTCCCCCGAAATTGTGAAATATATGATTAATGCAAAAGGTTTGATGCTGCCTATCAAAGGATAACGTGCATTCATCTGCTATGCACATTGTACCCCCCCTTTTGTTTACAGGCGTTCCACTGCCACTGCATGGCCATAGCCATGGCTATGGGAATTATCTTATTGAATAATGCCATAGGAAGGTAACTGAAAGTAAATGCCATATTTGTTTCCATTTTTGGGCGATTTTGGCACGAAAAAAGTGTTTAATTCCAAATAAAAGGTTTTAACAAGGTTATAAGAACGAACAACAAGCAAATTCATATAGTTTACATATTCAGCTAGCGATTGGTACATGTAAATTTGGTGAAGGTTCAGTGTCATCTTCTCCTCCGGAAATGGCAATTTTTGTTTTTTATCGAGAGTTTATGGCACCCTTGTTGTTCACTCAAACTTCTCTGTTTCTTACCTTTTCCTCTTCGGGTTTGCCTACCAATAATACTTGTTTACATTCATGAAGTGTATTGCGTAGCCCAATTCGTATTAGAGGCATGATATACTATGAAAATTGGTCAAGTTTCGCGACGGCCATTTTACCATTATAACCGAGGGCTGAAATAAATACCCTGTGGATCATGAGATGTATGTTGGTACCACTACCAATTTGGCCCAAATGCACGCAAGCGCCACTGCCCGTTCCAACAGTCACCTGTTCTTCCTGAAAGATCGGAATTCCATGCAGTTTGCGCTTCCTTGTAGACACGGGTGTGGAAGTGAGTATCATTCCTCCCTCTAGCCCTTGTCATACACTACGCCCCACTGGATATTCTCTACAGGCAGCGAGCCAGTCACCCATCACGACTTACGGAACCCGTTCACTCACCCTGGACGTGGATTTGCGACGCACTTTCAGATGGATTTTCATCACAGCCGACATCAAACACACCATTCTTCCTAGGGTGCCGATTTTTTACACCACTATGGCCTTTCTGTGGATATCCGGAAGTCCCGCCTCCTTGACACTCTTACTCAGTTGCAGGTGCATGGTCTGTCAACACAGGCCTCATCTGCATGCCCCTCACTTCCGTGTCTGCATGGACTCGCAGGATCTGTACTCCACTGTACTGCTGATTTCCCGGGAATACTCCACCCTCGTACAAAGGAGCAACCGTGCCAACATACAGTCACTCACCACATTCGCACTACTGGACCTTCAGTCTCCGCTCGCCCTTGTCACCTGTCCCCAGATTGCCTGTGTATTGCGAAACAAGAGTTTGATCATATGTTGGATTTAGGCATTATCCGTCCGTCATCTAGTTGTTGGGTTTCTCCACTTCACATGGTCCCGAAAAAGTCCCCAGGTGACTGGCGACTTTGTGGTGACTACCGTGCACTGAACCACATCACGGAACCTGATCAGTACCCAGTCCCCCACATCCAGGACTTTGCATATTCACTCCATGGAGCTATGGTATTTTCAAAGATTGATCTTGTGCGCGCGTATCATCAGATTCCTGTTGAACCCTCGGACATCCCCAAGACAGCTGTCACCATGCCCTTAGGACTATTCGAGTTCATTAGCATGCCATTTGGCTTACGCAATGCTGCTCAGACATTCCAATGTTTTATTGACCAGGTGCTACATGGTCTTCCTTGTGCCTATGCTTATATCGATGACATTCTCATCACATGGAAGCACCACTAAAGAGGAACACCTCACTCACCTTCGGGAAGTTTGTGCTCGTTTGGACGCCAATGGTATTGTCATCAACCCCAACAAGTGTGTGCTTGGCACCAACTCTTTGGAGTTCCTCGGACATCGGGTAAACAGGCATGGTATTCGGCCCCTGGAGGAGAAGGTTGATGCTGTATGCCAGTTCCCACAACCTACATCGCAGAGAAAGTTACGTCAGTTCTTAGGACTCGTCAACTTTTATCATCGTTTCATCCCTGGTTGCGCACGCATCCTACAGCCACTCAACTCCATGCTCACCAGATCCTCCCAGCGCATGTGGGACATGTCCACACTAATTTGGAGGTGTGAAAATTTCGGTCATTTTTATATCTTCATTTCTCAACTTGTAGAAGCTTCAGAGCATCAAACAATGGCTTAATACATAGGTGGACATGTAAACGTTTCGAGGATTAGCCTTTTAAAAGGCTTTCTTCAATTGCAAAGAAGTTTGTAAGGCTTTCCTAACCCCTACTAAAAAGCGAAACTCTTCGGGCACTACCTGGTGGAATACTTCCACGACTAATTTTATTCACATAAATCACTATAGCAAAACATTTACGAATTTTTCCATGCAGGTGCCAACACCATTCCTCTCCAAAGCCGAGATCATCACAATTGGCCATCAAAGGGCGACATTCTAGCTCCTATAACTCAGGACAGGAACAACGCTTCTCTTGCACCCACATGGAAAAGTTGCAAACTACGAATAGTTCAATGCTAGCACCAAGCAACTGTCTCTAGCTTGTGTCCTCGTGTAGCGTCCAGCCGAAAACTAAAATTTCGAAGAACATCGAGTTAGGTCACATGCCAGCATGTGAAAGAGCAACGGTGACGACAGAAAACGTCATTTATCGCGGATTTGGTTTCGTATACACCCGAATATCCACCCGGATCATGAGATAAAAGTGTGACTAATAACCTATAGGTGCCGAAAGATAACATTTCACCCCTATGCAAACTGAGGATCACTATCATAACAAATCTGGACATGTCCCACATGCGAGGGTGACCGATGCCTTGTCTGGACTCCCGATGCTGAGGCCGCCTTCATTGCCATCAAGGATGCCCTCGCTGATGCCTCACTCCTGGTACACCCTCAAGCTGATGCCCCCACATGCCTTTTTTTCTTGCAATTTGAAGCCAGCTGAGACCAGGTATAGTACTTTCGATTGAGAGTTGCTAGCAGTTTACCTGGCCATCAAACACTTCCGGCATTTCGTGGAAGGAAGGAGTTTCTTCATGGTCACTGACCATAAACCCCTTACCTTCGCACTCACCACCACTCAGTCTACGCAACACTCACCTCATCAGATTCGTCATCTGGATTTTGTGTCCCAATTCACCACTGACATCTGTTTCCTCCAAGGTTCATCTGCTCTGGCAGCTGACGCATTGTCCCGGGTAGAAGTTGACGCAATCCACACCACTCCGCTAGCCACCATCAATTTCACAGCTATGACTTGAGCCCAGCAAGATGATCCTCGGCTTCAGAACTCCTCACCAGATTCATATCTTCAGCTACGTCAAATACCTGTCCCCACCGCACTGGAGCACCTTACCCATATGTACCGCCAACGTTTCGCCGCTCCATCTTTGATGCTCTACATTCCTTATCTCATCCCAGAATCCATGCCACGAAGCACCTGATCACTTCTTACTATGTCTGGCCCAGCATCAATGCCGATGTCCACAAATGGGCTCATTTGTGTCTACAGTGCCAGAAAGCTAAGGTACATTGTCACACGGTCACTCCTCTTGGTAACTTCGCAATTCCCGACGTCCGCTTCAATCACACCCATATCAATCTCGTGGGTCCCCTGCTGCCTTGTAAAGGATTTTCCTATCTCCTTACATGCGTAGACCGCTTCACACACTGGCCGGAAGCCATTCCTCTGCCAGATAATACAGCCGTCTCTGTCGCCCACGCCTTCATCACACATTGGATTGCTCCATGTGGGTTCCCAGCCACCATCACCATCGATCGTGGTAGTCAGTTCGAATCTGACCTTTGGCATCAGCTCATGCACCTACTGGGTACCTCCCGGATCAGGACAACCGCATACCACCCTGCTGCCAATGGCCTCATGGAACGTCTCCACCGTAAACTGAAAGCCGGCCTCGTGACTTGTGCGCCATGTTCGGAGTGGATTGATGCCCTTCCTATTGTACTCCTTGGCATTCGCATATGCCTTAAGGAGGACTTGGGTTCCTCAATGGCCGAACTGGTCTACGGCACCTCGTTGCGCCTCCCAGGAGAGTTTTTCGTTGACTCGAAGGATATAGCCGACCCTGCATGTTATGTATCTAGACTACGCACCACCATGCAACAACTTCATCCTGTTCCCACAACACATCATTCACACCGCAAACCACATGTAAGTAAAGACCTAGCTTTCAGCACGCACTTATTTGTATGCAAAGACGCCTTATGCAAGTCCCTACAGCCACCGTATGATGGCCTGTTTCGAGTTGTCAGCCGCTCCACCAAGTACTTCATCGTTCATGTGAATGGGCAGGATCAGATCATATCACTGGATCGCTTGAAGCCTGCGCACCTCGAACCTACCCCATCTACAGACGCCACGCCTACAGTTATTACGCCTCCTCAAGTATCGCCACCAGAACATGTTTGTGCTACAGATCATTTGACACGTATCACACGTTCGGGACGTCATGTACACTAGCTGGCCTGACAAACTGTCCTACTAGGAACGTTCGTGGGTTACTCACGGGAGGGGGAGTACTGTGGTGTATAGCCAACTGTGACCGTGTTTGTCTTTGGTCTATGTCTTTGTTGCATGATATGTATTGCATGCCTCGTGCCCAGTATTAACATCTACCGTCACGTGATCATTGTACTTATGTACTGTAACCACGCATGCGCAGTTAGTTACCTCGTGTTGTTGTGTAGAGTTGTCTAGTGGACCCGTTGTCTTTGGTGTCTTGTTTAGTGAGGAGATTTTAGTGAATCATTTTGTTGTGAATTGTTGGTGCTTGCGCTTTGGCATATGCCTTCAGTACTACTACTATAGGAAAGCAGCTAACATGGCAAAAGTACTAAAGGAACTATCCTTCATTTATGCCATTTTCAGATTGTGGTTTCTAAAGTCTTTACTTTTTTAACTGCAAGGTATGATTATTTTGTATAGTTTGGTTATATAGTTGGTTTTGATTTTGAAGTTTGTATTCTGTAGGTACGTATTTGGTATTCACACAGTGTCACTTCATTTAAATGTATATAGCTTAATTGCTTTAAAAAACGCATATCAAACTATTAAAGCTCTTCTTGAAAGAGATTCTTCAATTCATGGCTGAAGCGCACTTATTGCTGAATAAGTACATAAAGTACAGCACACTTCCGTACCTTAATGTTATTATTTTATTAATTTTATTATTTTCATTATTATTGTTGGAGTAATTTACAAAATTACTGATCGTTCTTAGACGTTAACTACATTTATCAGCAGGTTGTTTTTCGAGCCATTGTTTGTAAACAAGAAACAATAGGTTTTGGATGTAACCTATATACTGGTGTATTTGCAGCTCATAAATATAATATTATTGTAATAAAATAAATTTTACAATATATTGACCAAAAAAGTGCACATTATGTAGAGCTCCACACTGCGTAGCCAAGCACATCCTGAATTGTTGTCCCTCATCGCTAGCCATAATCTTATGGCGGCATGATCAAACCCTACAAGCCATTACTAACTTCCGTAAACACAATGGACAAGCTAATATCTATGCTGACATTGACGGTCGCTGTGCATCTGAATTTCCACCATCCACATTACCTCCATCAATAATCCACACCCTACCCCGCCCAGATTATGCATGATCAGGGAAGCCAATATTACACGTGGAGCTAACCATCCCATGGAACAGAATACAATATGGCTTCAGGCCATTGCTTCAAAGCCTCAAACGCTAACTATTAATCCCTTATTGTGGATTAACAAATATTCAGAATGTTATAATATTGATGGCTAAAGCCAAATAGCATCAAGCAAACTGTAGCGCAGTAATTCACTTAAGATCACGAAGAACTAAAGCCAACATCTTTATAGAATTGAAATTTTGGCTTCTTCTCTTCCACATAAACATCAACACGCGCATTCGTTTTCAGGTTCGAGTCGCTCAGAGGCAGCACGTCGTACATGCCATCTTATAAAACCAAGCTATACGCTAGCTTTCTTTCTTACTATGCTCTTTCTGTACCTTCGAATTTCAATGTAGCATTCCTTTCCGCATGCGTAGAAGGCACGTTGCTATCATGTGACGTCACCTTTTTCAATCCACATATATAGGAAACTAAGAACATCCTCAAACCATAGAACCTATAACACTTATGCTTTAACATGAACCCCTTGGAAATGATCTGCATCTACAACTACTAAGGTTAAGCTAAGCAAGCTGCAGACAACAAACTGTGACAATTTAAAATATAGGCCTGCAAATACAACGCTTAGCCAGGATCGGATGTACCAGCTATGAATCGCTGGCAGCCATTAGTCCCAAAAGTACTTCATAGTAATAAGGTGGAGATGATTGTTGCATAGGGCTACACAGACTTGTGGATGAGCATGCATGCATGTGTCGGACCAGATGAGTATATATATAGGTCTATATATAGACATAGATATTAGATAGGTATAAGGACAGAGGGGCAATGGGCTGCAGGAGATGATGCAAAGCTAGTTCTGGTATAGCCCTTTAAGACAGTGGTTTGTACCCTGAGTGCAGTGTGAAAATTCCAATACATCCCGCATTTTTAATTTAAATAGCATTGTATTATTATATCCCTATGTCATATGCATGATGCAGGAATTTGTATGCTGAACCCATGCAGTCTCGGCTGTCTAGCGTTATGCCTGTCTGTCCAGACCAATGTCCATCTTGCCCTATATCAGTCTGCAATTTCTATACTGTTATGGACTCTATATGCTTTCCTCTTCTTGGTAAATTCTGTACAATTTTCATAAGCATGCATGGTGGTTACCTGCTTGTTTCAAGCATGTAAATGGACTGTGGATATCATTTCAGGTAAAATCTTGTTGCAACAGCCATGAAACATGGTTGGAAAGTCAAATCTAGGTTGTAACATGTTTTTTTTGTCCTGCACACATGGTTGTAATTTTGACCTGGGTTTATACATATGTTCAGTAAGACATATCCTTAATTTTGTAAGAGGTTAATAATTATTATAATATATTTTATACATATATAATATACATACTATATATACTGCATGCAGTGGCGTAGCTCCCATTGTTTTCTGGTTGCCATGCAGGACCCCCCCCCCCCCCCCCCCATATTAGAAACCCCTGTAATCTGAATCCACCAGTGTGCTAATTAATGATGCAATTAATCCCATGCAACACTTTCTCCAGTAACCTGCATACATCTCTTCTATACACATTGTACTACAGAGCACTTGAACACAAATGCTGCATGCAAGTTTTGCAATTGTTGCATTCTTTTCAGTCGTTTCTAGCTTGTCTGACACAAGCACGTATTACTATAATATTATACAGTTTAAATAGTTTAAATTTTTCAACTACAAAATTAAATCTTATATGCCAGTGGTACTCTCACGAAACACACACTTATACATAACAGAAACATTGGATCACTGCATGGGCTCTAAAAACATACCATGTAAAATGATCGTTATAGTTTTGTGCATGCAAATAATATTACACATTGTCAAACAAAATATCGGATATAATATTGTACTCATAACATTCTCTTAGATGCGCATGCACCAATCTTGGTAAGCAGGTGAGGGCACTATTGTGACACGATATGTATCAAGATTACTTTGTCTCACAGCATGTATTGTTGCATAGGCAGGAGAAGGTTGCATCTGAACAGCATCAGCTTCAGAAGGATCATCATAGATCTCATCTCTGCCCACAGATCTTTTTGATCTTATGGGATAATAACAATAATTAATATTTATATTATTACATTTAATACCACAGAGGGCTAAAGCCACAATGTGACAATATTTGATCAAACATCTTTTAATTTGTACAGTATTATGCAAACTTGTACATGTTTACATATCCTTCTGTCCTATAAAGTAAAATAGCTAGGCTACATGGTGTCTTTACTTAGAGCAAATAAATCACCCTATATAGCTAGAAGTGTTAGAGCACCTCTTAAGCTATACGAATAGAGTGTTATGCTTCTGTTTTGTGACAGGGAACCTTAAAAGGGTAAATAATGGTTGATCATTTGCGTCTTTCCTTCCAACTAGACTAAGGTGTATACATTGGACATACAACAATTAATTATACCGAGTGGTTACCAAGGTTATAACTGTTTCTGTTGTCAATCAATAGGAGTCAATTTGAGGTCTGCTATGCATTTTGCAAAACTCAACCCTTTGGTCTAAAACCAATAAGTTCTATAGTAGGGGTCTATTTTGAAACAGAACAACTGTTACATATCCATTGCAAAAAAGGCATGCGTGCCCTGTAAGAAGAGACTTTCAATTTCGCTAGTGAGGTCTGATCTGTGTTCATGTTTTTGATTACTGCTTGCGCCAGTTATGTAAAATACTAATGTATAATTATTATGGCTTTCGATTTCATCCATATGCAACAGTCAATCTTGTACGTACTGAGTTATGGTTCCCATGGAAGATCAGTAGAACAAGTACACTTACATACTGATGGGATTAAAAAACTGATGATAGCAATGAGAACAAATAAAAGGAGATCATATGCATAGCAGCCATGCAACGTATATAAGAATATTGAGTTGCATGTAATAGGCACACACATGTACACACACGCACATTTCACATTCTGGATAGTTTTGTCAAAATATAACTGACGTGTGTATATATCTACACAGCAGAAATATGTCACATCCTTTGCAACAACACCCATGCAAGATAAATCATAATCACCACACACAGTTAAATTAACCTTTCTTTTTTCTTTAAAGAAGATTTCTTCTTTTGATTATCTATATAATAATATGTACAAGGATACAAGAACAGGTGCAACTGGTTAGTGGTACCTGGGGACTAAAATGTTCTTTAATAAATGCTAAAATTATTACCTTTGGGTGAACTGTTCCCGGATTTCAAGGAAAATATACAAATCAAAACTAAAGTTGTCACAACAATGATTAAAGCAATTCCACCGTAAACACCACCAAATGCTGCTCCAATAGCTGAATGGATCAGAAAATACACAGTAATTGTGCAGAATCTGATGTTCTGCTTGCTTCACAATTTAGGAACATTTGATTAGTGCAAATTAAATTGTATAGCCACCATGATGGTCCATCCTAAATATATATACAGTACATCATGGCTGAAGGAACCATGCTCTACTACTTGACTTTCATTTGTTTAGCAGTTGATAATAAAAGAAACTTCTGACTGCGTCCATGTTTAATTCCATGTAATGCTTTGCATTTCATGGCAAAGTTCTATGCACTCTGAGCAATTAAAATAAGAAGTTATAATTTAAAATATATTAGACAAGTTGAACAATCTGAAAAGTGGCTTTTGGTGTACAAATAATACTAGTCATCATGGATCCTTTAAAAATGGCAGATCAGAGAATATTAGCATGTTGGATAGTTCATTGACAATTGTATGTTACACGGTCAACAGGAAGAATGCAGTTAATTTAATGATAATGCACAATTACTAATAGTATGTATCCAATGCATAGACAAAGCTGTAGAAATGGAAAGAAACCCGTGGTTACATATTAGATACAACACAATCATGTCTCACATGGCAGGGATACACTGTAATACTAGTACTGATGCTCTCTCTCCCCAAAAAAGGAATCTTCCTAGATAGAACCCTGATAGGGGACATGATCATTTTGAACAAGTCATATACACTATTGTCTATGCAATAATTTGAAACAATATAACAAACATTGAATTATAATGTGTACATATGTGACATCCACGATGTCTATATAAAGCACATGCAGTGTACAGGGGCTAGGGGGTTTCTATTATGATAAACCTAAGGCTAAGGTCAAGGGCATGCATGCAGAGTTTCGAAATCTTTGGTGGTATCATAGACACATTGTGCTATATAACCAGTACTTGTATATCATAGCATGTCTATGGTGTGAACACTGCATGTGGCCATACACATGGATGGGAACACATACCACTGGTATGGAAGTGAACTTTACATTTGTACGTAAGGGCAATTTAAAAACTAAGTCATAGTAATACATGTTTATGTCAGACAAGTAGGTAGAAAAACAACTAAACAAGCACAATTAAAGCATCAATAATAGTTGGGGCATGCCTAACTAATTTTATATTTCTGGTTCCCTTCCTAGTCAAAAAATTTAGGCGAAAAAGAAAAATATTTTTTTTACTTAAAGGAAATTAAGTCAGTGAGCATGCTGGGTTCAAACCCTGATATTGTAATCTATCAAGTAAAGCATGTGTGTTCAGTATGAACACATGCACATGCAACCATTGTGTTATTGTGGGGCCAGTGCCTGTCTGGTTTCACTACAGACATGCATCAAACACTCCCAATTAATCTAATTGTGTTGCATAAGTTTGTATCAAATTAACATCTTAATTTCAACTTGCTTCAATTCAACATTCTTGTTAGGATAAGTATTAATAACATCTATTCACAGATATAAGGAATATTTCTTTACTTGTATGAATGCCTTTGTCAATGATTAGATTAAAATTAAAATTAAAATAAAAACCCTGGTGCATGGCCTGATCAATTTTTGAAAGATGTCCAAGACCAGAAATATATTAATTTACTTTGTATGGCCTTACAGTGCATGTTTGCTGTCATGTGCTCTGCAGAACGTTAACCATACATGCAGATGTAAACAGGTGACTAATGGGAAAAGTGTTGGGATATAAATTGTAAGAATAATTAGAATACTGGGGGCTTCAGATCAAAGGGGATTCTAACGATGGGAGTTTCCTGGCAACCGGGGAACAATAGAGCTATGCACCTGATGTAAATATGTATGTAATGTTGTAGGAGTATATAACTAGCTGGTCTGAGAGTGATTCCCCCGGCGAAAATTTGAATTTTTGGTTATTTAATGTCATATCTCAGGTCAATTTAGACCATTTAGGTTGAATTTGACACTCATGTAGTGCCCTCTCCAGAGTAATTTAGAAACTTACATAACAGTTAAAAATATTTTTGGGGTGGGAGCTGATGAGCTTTTGGTGGAAGCTTCCCACCTACTGGATAGAACCCTGCCTATATGTGATAAATAGAGATTGCTTGAAAACACGAAGAGACTGTAATGCTGGGTAAAAGTTAAAATGGAGATGCCCAACTGACAAGGTTAATTAATTTTATGATTGAGTCAATTTTATGACCGATATTTAACATGTTGGTTCAGTGAAACCCCAGATCAATCAATCCTCTTTTAAACTACAATTGGCAGGCATAATTTTTAGCAGGTACTTAAGTTAGCGAATTTGAGACACCTCGCTAATTTTGCTAAAGTAAGTACCTGCTAAAATTTGTAGTCTTTGTATTCAATAATACTCTTAAGGGCATCCTACTTATATATGCAAAGGATTTAGAAGAACAGAAGCTAAAGAATGTCTTTTGGTTCTACCTCTTTACCTCTTTAGAAGTACAATGTCCTATGATTCAATAAGCTACATCATATTACCATGCATGCCACACCTCCTTTTCAAAAATCCCTTAAGCTTATTAATTGGTGCATAAATATGCTCAGCTCATAGTATTGTATTTGGAGGTTCATCTGCATTTAATCCCAGGATATATTAATTTTGTACATAGAACTAAGAAAATGTCTTCCTCCACACCTTATTAACAGTTGCATACACTTATCATCCATTTTCTACAGGTATTTTTGGAAATTACCCGATCGCGATATAGCAGGGAAAATGCAAGAATTTGCAAGAACATAACCGAAAACAAGAAACTTTTGGATATGTATGAAATGCCTCACTTGAAAAATGTAGATTAAAATAATAACACATGTTAGCCTTACCTGGTATGTCAGATTTCGAAGGTGAAGTAGTTGGTGGATCTACAGTCACTGTAAGAAAAGTGCATGGTAAGTACATGACATTAAGCATGTTTAACTTACTAAGAGATGATCGGTATAATATCAAAATTGCATTTTATTATGTAATATTATGTTTTATATCAAATGAGCTGAATCATTGCTATGGTTTAACACTGCTGCATTCTAAGTTGAACACAGAAAATGTGAGAAACAGACAAAAACACCCCGCATTCATGTGCATCTCTACAGTTGATTTGCTTTAATGTACATACAAACCACATTCTATAATGGGCATGCAGGTGCCTATATATACAACAACTGTTAATTGATAATGTGCAATATAGTGTAATGTAATGAAACTTTCAATAGTGTTGTTACATAAATGTGAGCACCTATTAGTTGCAGGGTTTCTTATAAGGGGGGGGGGGGCATGCATAATCTTGTTGACTTGTCCCCCACATAGTCTTCATGGCAAAATTTTCCCATCCACCCTCTCCATGTTGACAGATTAGCATTAGAGTTGCATTCAACAACATTTATAAGCAAATATCCAAAACTTGATGTTGTATGTTACCATATACACTTTAACCCTTTATTGTGGACGAGCCACTATAGTGGCTCAACCCGTGGTTGTGGAAGATGACGAAAGTTTAGCGCATTTTGTTCAAATTTTATACGAAGCATATACGTAGCAATAGTAACACACTCTGTAAGTATGAACCTTCTAATATGGGTTATAACGAAGTTAGAACACATACTAAAAGTTATTTTCGATCCCGTTTTACGGTGTTATGCAATAAATATACATTAATATCCCGAAAAATCCTAGTTATGCGGAATAAAAATGGCGTTCTTTAGTGTGGCTCAATCTAAAATTAGGAACTACGCAGAGAGAATGGGATCGATTTCCTTACTTTGCTTGCCGCTGTACTTGGTTTGCTTCCTGGAAAGAATTGACGAGTTGTAATGGCAGATTAGGTCGCTCCGAAGATTGTCAACGTCGAAGGGAGTGACGCTCACAAATCGCAGGAAAGGAGGCACACTGTTAATGCTAGTTCGTCCTTTCCGCTTTCTAGAGAGGTACTGTGCCATCGTTTCTCAAGCCAGATTAATTCTGAACTCGTTTTTGTCATTATCTACCTGTTCCTGAAACTCATCTGATGCAGCAGTACGTATACGGTACGCTTAGGATTTTGTGTTTTTCTAGCTTTCGTGTTACTATTTTTGTTATCTATCGCTTATGTTGATACTGGCAACATGTTTTAACTTTCGTTAGATGGGCAATTGAGCCAGTAAACATTTAATTCGTTCTTAAAATGACAAAAGAAGTACGAGCCACTATAGTGGCTCGTCCACGATAAAGGGGTGATTGCGCAATCATATCGTCCACAATAAAGGGAATTATCACAAGGTGTACATGCAACTTTAATGATCTTAGCTTTATAGTTTTATGTTCACAGAGGGCCATGTTTTACCAAAGCACAAAAGCCCAATCAAATTTTTGGTGGGTGTATAATTTTACATATTGCTTAAAATCTACTAATACTTACCACAAAAGTCTAGTCTCACAAAAATTAAAGTGCAATACTATATATACGGTATACACTTAGGATAATTGATACATGTGAGCACAGTATTATTTAGGATGGACAGTTAGAAGAGCATAGTCTATTATATTTCCTCATGCAAATACCAATAAGGTAATATCCATAGAAATATCCCCTAAGGCTTATAACAATATATGCATGGTATATAGCATACTCAATCTCACTATATTATGCACATACAAAACAATTATGTGCACTTTATACACACCAGATACTGTATGGAAGGTCCCAGATACTGGCATACTCTGGTCGACCACAGCAATGATTCCTCGAATTTCAACTCTGTATTCTGTAATCTACTCCTAAGACCTTCACACAGTCGATCCACTTGGTTTCCCACTGTAACCTAGCTCAAAACTTGTGCAGGAAGTGGTAAGTCTGGACTTATCAGGAGCATGAACATCTATACATAAACAGAATAGATTATACTAATGAAATAATTGATTTACTAATGAAAAATGGTCTGTACACATGTGTGCAAGTGTGTATGTATGAGTATGTGTGTACATGTGTGTGTGTGTGTGTGTGTGTGTGTGTACACGTGTGTGTGTGTGTGTGTGTGTGTGTGTGTGTGTGTGTGTGTGTGTGTGTACATGTGTACGTGTGTGTGTTTGTGTGTGTTTGTGTGTGTGTGTGTGTGTGCGCGCGCGCGCGTGTGTGTGTGTGTGTGCGTGCATGCGTGCGCATGCATGCGTGTTTGCATGCATTATATTGCTCATAGTCATTGTTTACCACAATACCCAGTAGTTCATGTCCCATGTTGGCAATCATTCTTTTCTGGTACATACAATAATGATTTTTTATCTTTTGTCATTTTTCACACAAGTGGCTTCTATCGATCCTCTCCATGTGACAAGATCACACGAAAGTAACCACCTATGTATAGCTAGGATACACCATTTTCGTTTGAAATTGTCATGGATGCTAGCCATTAAATTTAAACTAATCATATTAAAGATAGCATTCACGTGTACAGCAATGTGTTTGGGAAAGTCTCTCTAAAAGGTGCTTTTTTGATGTTACTAATAAGACGCAGCAAACTCAAAGTAAAAGCTTAGGGGATAGTTATATTACTAGCTAGTCCATCAAAGCATGAAGCAAGCATTTACTAATTATATATAAAGCAGCAGCAAACATTTAACAGTAGGGGCAGGTGAATTTCCAAAATCCGTCATTTTGCAAGCTTTTATGAAAAGTAACCCCTTTAAGGTCGCAATCCAATTAGCTCTACGAATTCAAAGTTGGCAGAAGTCTGCTTCAAATTTCTGGCACAGCTTCATAAATCAGTGTGAACAAAAGAGGGGACTACCTCCTTATAATAAGACTACGGTAAATTTGATAATGCTTCAATGCAACTGGGCTTTGGTACTTCCATAGGGGCTGAAGCTGCAGTCCATGTGGCCAGGTCATACATAGCCAACATGAAGGATGACCAACTTCAGAATCTGCTTAAACTGGACTTCACTAATGCATTCAACAGTGTCCGGCGTGACAAGATTCTGCACTCAGTTATAGAGAAAAGGCCCCTGCACTTCTGCCATTAGCGTACTCTGCCTATCGCTTCCCCTCACTGTTGTTCTTTGGAAAGCACACCATTCTCTCTGCTGAAGGGGTCCAACAGGGTGATCCGCTTGGCCCCTTGCTTTTCTGCCTGGCCATTCACGACATCATTATAAAATGAAGTCAGAGTTCACAGTTTTTTTATCTTGATGATGGCACCCTAGGCGGTAGCTTGGAAGATGCCAAATCTGATTTGTCATGTCTTGAGCGGGCTGCCAGCAGCATCAACCTTTTTCTGAATCACAGCAAATCTGAAGTCATTTGTGTGGAGGAGTCCACCAAAATTGATATGCTCTCCTGCTATCCTTCTCTCCGCCCAACAGAACCCTCACATGCGACATTATTGGGCTCACCGATAGGAGGGATGGAATCCATCACTGATGTGTGGGAGTTCAAGATAGAGCAGCTGAAGATTCTTGGTAATAGACTAGAGCAATTACCGGCCCATGATGCACTTTGCCTTCTTCGGAATGCTTTTGCTCTGCCAAAGGTACTGTATGTACTCCGTACAGCTCCAGGTTTTCTATCCCCCCTCCTTGACACATTTGATGATGTTCAGAAATCCCTCCTGGAAGCTATTTATAACATTCACCTCAGTGACAAGTGTTGGTTACAAGCGTCACTACCTATTAATGCTGGTGGTATAGGGATCAGGAGTGTGGCCAGGCTTGCGCCTTCTGCCTTCTTGGCCTCCGCTGCGGGCACCTCCTCGATCACCTCAGTCCTACTGCCACCTAGGTTCTCATGTGTTGTTCGTCCTCACACTGAGGAAGCAGTCAGTATGTGGAAGAGATTTTCTGGCTCTGCAGAACCCCCCTCTGGCAGGTGTGCTGTTATCCAGAAAGAGTGGGACAAACAAGTTGTTGCCCATACTTTTTCATGTCTCCTTTCAAATGGTGATCCAACTTCCAAAGCAAGGCTACAAGCGGCACAACAAAAAGAATCAGGTGCATGGTTAAGTGCTCTTCCTGTTTCTACACTGGGTTTGCAGATGGATAATGACTGCATAAGAGTTGCTGTTGGCCTTCGCCTTGGCTCTAGCCTGTGTCTGCCACATTTGTGTCCCCATTGTGGTAGTAATGTTAATGAAAGTGGGATTCACGCCTTAAGTTGAGCTGTCGGAAGAGCCAGGGCAGGTTGCCGCGCCACTCCAGCCTGAATGACATCATCAAGCGAGCTCTTGTGGCAGTGAGTGTGCCTTGCACACTTGAACCACGTGGCCTCTGTTGGTCGGATGGGAGACGGCCAGATGGCATTTCCATCATTCCTTGGTCACGTGGCCGATGCCTGGCATGGGATGCTACATGCCACGATACGTATGCTCCCTCAAACATTCAGCTAGCTTGTTCAGGTCCTGGTCGTGTTGCTGATAAGGCAGCTTCCGCCAAGCGCCGGCTGTATGAGGACATATGCACCACTCATGATTTTGCTCCTATTGCCATTGAATCAGCAGGCTCATTTGGATAGGATGCACTGTCCTTTTTTCACGAGCTTGCAAGACGTACTAGATTACAGTCAAAAGATCCACTTTCCTACCTTAAGATTTGTCAGAGAATCAGTGTATGTGTGCAAAGATTTAACACTTATTCTATACTAGCCTGTTGTTCTATTTAACTAACTGATGTTATTTTCTAGGTGTAGGTGTGTTGTGTTTCTTTTTCTTTTAGATGTATGTGTGTTCTCTGTTTCATTTCTCTTATTTTTTTTTTAAAAAAAATATATATATATATTATACTGGCATGGGAGATACATATTAATATTATTAATTTTACAAACGCCCACTGCCATCTAGGAACATTTGCATGGTCTATGTGCACATACACAATTTCACATTTTAAGTATCATGCACAATACAGCAATGAAAAACAACAGCATAAGCACAAACACTCACTTGTTGGTTTATGACAACTATACACTAGAATATTCTCTGGAGAAAGTGGGTAATGAAAGATAACAAGGTGGTCCTCTCTTCCTTTCAGTTAACACAGACTTTAAAATTTGTGGGATTTTGACAGACAAGTAGGTAAAGAGGTGGATGAAATTGATTCCACAGTGCAGTGCTTGGCATACTTCTTGGGTTCAGCATTATTGACTACCAACCAGGTCTGTGATTTTTCCAGGACCATGAAACATTCCTGAAATCCTGGCCATTTCCCCACCTTAAATTTAAACTGCCATGCAGGAACTAATGTGACTAGGCAAGTCACATCCCACACTGAAACCATGCCCCCATCTTAGAACTAAGACCATGTGTACCAAGCATGTTAACTTAATTTGCTATATATTATATATTGCAAAAATAAGTACAGTGGTGTGGTTCATACAGTAGAGTTTCTATAGGGGAAGTCGGACAATACTACATGAGTGCCAATTACAGCATAGATATGTAAGTATGGAATTTCTATGATTAAAGCGAGTATATACAAAAATTGAAAATTTGATCACATGATCGACCAAAGATCGAGGCTACATACACAAATTCCATCTGTAAGGCTACAAGATTCGCTATCTAGAAAATTCAAACAAGTGTTTAGACTTACCACCTTCCTTTTCACAAATGTACCGTTTTAACTTAGCAGTTCGCCAGCAAAAGCCAAGTCGAAATTATTCTGCATGAGTCAATCCCCTTATTTCCTCACACCACGGTAAATAGACTAGATTTGTCCCTACCCACCTGAAATGTAGTCTGGCTATAGCTATATAGACCATCACATTCAGTATGTAAGCTACCAAATTTACCATGGGACACCAGTATAACAAAGTGTAAGGTTCTCACCCAGATGTTTTGTTATACGTAGCTGAACTTTTGTTATATAGCCAACACTATGCTTCATTATCATAATACAGTGGGCCCCTGTTAACCGCGTACCCTCCGGACCAGGCAAAAATATTCCATTATTCAAAATAATTCTTTATCCTGGACACATTTTCCTGCTATGCCAGTAGGGGAGACCATCTTTGTGCTTATCAAATGCATGATGGTATGTATGTACAATATAAACGCATACAGGGGATTCGATAATATGTTTAAAATGGGAGCTTTAAAAGGTAGCAAACAATGTTACTGCTGTTTTCGTTGCAGGGTAGCTATAACTGACTTGAATTACCTTACATTTACAGTGCTATTCTTATAAGCAGTATGGTTTATGTACTCTTCGAATATAAATGATTTGAAATTCTTATTCCTATATTCAGAATATTGTGGTATTCCTTAAGCGGTTCTTTTACTACAGTGCATATATACAAATGATTCTGTACTTGGAGATAACATTCCATTAACCAGAATATTCCTTTAAGTGGTATGCGATTAAGTGGGGCCCACTGTATACTAGTATTATATATCCAAGTTTTGTTATTATCCTTGCGGCTTTGTTATATGACAGTGTTTGTTATGAGTGTGTTGAACTGTAGTATCATGTATGTACTGATGGGTGAGTACATGTGACGGTCTAGCTAGCCAGACAAATCCAGGAATTTCTTTAACTAATATTAATTGTTGCCTGTATAGTGTTACAACAATTATTATTATTCTCACTTCTGAATCAATCATTTGTGCCTACTAGTAGTTTACATTTGTCCTTTTGCCACAACAATACTTTCAGGTAATTTCAGCCTCTACATATAGCAAGGCCACCATTGGGACTATGGTAAGCTGTCCTGTGTAAACTGGAGCTGTCCCTATTTCAATGGGCTTACATGCACACGTGCCATTGGTAAGTGTCCTATTAAAGTAAGTGGCTGCATTTCAGAGGTGTCCTTTAAGAAAGGTTTCACTGTATAATACTATAATAATAATAATTAATAATAGCAATAAGTGTCCCAGTTTATATACTATAAAGGTTAATTTACCTGAATGTCTAATCGAAAGCTCATTACATTTTTAGTATTTCCTTAATGAATGAACAATAATTATTATTATTAAATATTGTAAATTACTTGAAAGGAGTAGCACAGGCACTAATAATAAATCATGATTGAATTCGTGGTAGTAAGCAGGGTTTTGAACAGAATGTGCATTTAAACTCCATGTGCATATTATATTGCTACAGTATTATGAATCATTGATCTATAATTGTCAAGCTATATATTGCATGGACCGGTGGTTTCTTCGTTATGACACCAAACCTTAAGATTAGCAAGAAGTCTCAGTTGGACGGAGGAGTGATTAAATTTTATATACAACAAGGATCCACTAAGTATACCTGTTGTATGCTAAAGTTCATTTGCACGTGCTTCTAATTACAATAGGTTGTTGTTCTGTGGATCCTTCATTAACTAGTTTGTGTTGCATAGACCCTAGACTATACAATGGCATACATTTTAGATACCATTTAGTTGCTTATATGTTTTCTATGTATTCCTCCCCACATGCAGCCATTAGTATACTTCACTTATAGTTATGTTAGTGAAAATGCTATAGAGTGCTGCTAAACAAAAGATATAAGATATTCACTTATACTGTGATACTGGTTTAGTTTTAGCATGGTTGGACCATTTTTATTGGCAACGAAAACAGGTACAGGTGAGCCAGTTTTGGTGCCTGTGTCTTAGGGAATCTTTTACCTTAGCGGGAATTTGACACCCCCCCCCCCCCCCCCAATATGCTGTCAGTTAGCCTGAACTTTGACCCCACCCAGCTAAATATATTGAAGGATGCTGGTTGAAGGATGATAGGGGGTGCTGGTGGCTCAGTAGGTTTTGAACTGGAAGTTAAACTGTGAACGCACGGTGTACCATCCCACCTGTGTGTATTTGGCATTTTTTCCCTGCACCCCCCCTGCCACCAACTCAGGAATAGATGAGAAGATGCCCTACTGCAGCCACCAAAACTAATTAATAATTTGATTCAATTGATATCGTGTGTGTGGGTGAGTGTGCAAGATACCTTAGAGCACCGGACCTATTGTTTGATAGGTTTATGAATGAAACTGAACTAAAATACATAATTTGTTTTGTAAATTACCCTGTTTAACAACTCCTAAGAAAGTAAAGCAATTGTTTTGTGCCTACTTCAGTACAATTATCAATGTGACAATCAGAGAATGTTTTTAACTGCATATATACGTAGTAGAAAGCACTACTTATTATAATAGGTAGAGTATGTTTTATGTTGATATTCGTACTATTACTATAGGAAAGCAGTTAACATGGCAAAAGTACTAAAGGAACTATCTATCATTTGTGTCATTTTCAGATTGTGGTTTCTGAAGTCCTTAGTGCAAGGTATGATTACTTTGTATAGTTTAGCTCTAATAGTCAGTTTAAATATGAAGTTTGTATTCTGTAGGTATTGGCTATTCAAACAGTGTCACTTCATTTAAACGTACATAGCTCATTTTTAAAAACTCGAAAGGAATTCTTTAATTCATGATTGAAACACACTTAACACCAAACTGATGAATGTATTTTACTCTTTACTTATTAAGAAAGTATATACACAAGACGCACACCACACTTCAATACATTAACAGCACACTTCCATACATTAATGTTATTGTTACTTTTTATTTTAAATTATTATTTGATATTATTTTTGGAGTAATTTACAATAATCCCTGATCGTTCTCAGACTTTAACTACTGTCATCTGCAGGTTGTTTTGAGCCACTGTTCGTAAACAAGAAACTACAGATTTTCAATGTAACCTATATGTATTTGCAGCTCATAAATAATAATAAAAATAAATATTATAATATGATAATAATATGTTGACCAGAAGTGAACATTACGTAAAGCTCCACACTGCACAGCCAAGCACATCTTAAATTGTTGTCCCTCATCGCTAGCCTATCAGTAGTACTTGCTAACCATATAGATTAGTATTATAGGTTATAAGCTGGGGTATCACATCCTTGTTCTTCCTAACTAGGTATTACTCATTAACAGTGTTATTACTTATAACCAGGTACGTTCTACTGTATATGCTAATACCGACGGTCACCACATGTACATCTGAATCTCCTCCATCCACATTACCCCCATCAATATTCCACACCCAACCCCGCCCAGATTATGCATGATCAGGGAAACCAATATTACACTTATAGAGCTCACCATACCATGGAACAGTGAAGACCGTATGCCTTAGGCCCATTGCTTCAAAGCCTCAAAAGCTAACTATCAATCCCTCATTGTGGATTTATACTGTCAAGGATATCAAGCCATTCTTTGTCCCATTGAAGTTGGTTGTCTTGGACACTACGGACCTGACCTATCATCCTTAATTTCTTTCAAAATTCCTACCTAACCTGATCATCCAAGGCAGAAGCTCAAATATGCTGGATTGTGTCTAGCTATACAAGTTATTGGAAGCACAGTTTCTAGGTGCCATTTCAAGCCATTTGAAATAATATTATACAAATTTTCCATGTGGGTGAGAGACAGCTTTTGTTCATGTCCCAAGTTGCAGGAGCTTGAATGTTGGCTTTTAAGGCCCCGACAATTGATCAGATCTCGGCTTTGAAAAGGAACGGTCAACTCACCCGTATGGAAAAGTTAGTATATGTTTTGTTAGAGCGATTTATGTGAAAAAATATTCTTGAAAGCATTCCGCCATGTAGCACCCAAAGTGTTTCGCTTTTTAGTAGGGGCTAGAAAAATCTTAATAGATTCTTCGCAATTAAAGCAAGCCTTCCAAAAAGGTGATTGTCCAAACATCTGTGTGTCTACCTACATCTTAATCCCTTGTTTGATGCTCTGTATCTATAAGTTGAGAACAGAAGCTGTAAAAAAGACCGAAATTTTCACACCTCCGCATTAATGCAGACATGTCCCACATGCAACATCCATTGTACATTCATTTGTCTCCTATGTACTGTATATGCATGAATGATGTAACCTTGTTATGTACGTACATTACGCACCATATGCAATATAACTTTTAAATTAATATTGATTCAGAATCTGTAGCTAGTTCTTTTTGATCATTTACCAGGATACTACTGATTGCTTACTTACTTCTCACTGTATGTTTGTCCTTGCCAAGCCAAAGTATTTTTGAACCACTAAGTATTGTAACTTGAGTTCTAGGACTGATGTTTATATCCATTGTTGTCTTTGATAATAATGATACCACTCCCTTATCATTGTTTCTGATGTTTAAAGTTATTGTTTGAATGTCAGAAACTAAGGCTTATTGTTACATGTATTTGTATCACTCTGATCGAAATGTGTGTTTATTTACATTGTGACCCCATTTTGAATATTTTACAAGTGAGATACATATATAATATACAGTATTGGTATATACTTTCTGCATGTGCATAATACTGTATAATAGTATGCATATATATATATATATATATATATATATATATATATATAAACAAGCTGGTTGGGGTCAAAGTTCAGGCTAACTGACAGCATATTGGGGGGGGGGGGGGTGTCAAATTCCCGCTAAGGTAAAAGATTCCCTAAGACACAGGCACCAAAACTGGCTCACCTGTACCTGTTTTCGTTGCCAATAAAATGGTCCAACTGTGCAAAAACTAAACCAGTATCACAGTATAAGTGAATATCTTATATCTTTTGTTTAGCAGCACTCTATAGCATTTTCACTAACATAACTATAAGTGAAGTATACTAATGGCTGCATGTGGGGAGGAATACATAGAAAACATATAAGCAACTAAATGGTATCTAAAATGTATGCCATTGTATAGTCTAGGGTCTATGCAACACAAACTAGTTAATAAATGATCCACAGAACAACAACCTATTGTAATAAGAAGCATGTGCAAATGAACTTTAACATACAACAGGTATACTTAGTGGATCCTTGTTGTATATAAAATTTAATATATATAATATTATATATATATATATGGAAAGTACTGCATTTTGTCCCGATACTTATTATTCAGTTCAAATTAACAGGTCACACAGCAATCTTGAGTGGTACCAACTATGTCAGTGGTAGTGGATTCTGTTTTGGTGATCAGCAACTGAAGGAAGGGACTCCATTCATATCATGTACATCCTCGGCATTCCCTGGAGAAGTGGACGCTTATTTTGTATTTTGGTCCATTGATGGTTCTGTCTTGAGTGAGGGTCAAGTGGAAGCCAAGTACCCTAATCATCTTAAAGCTGTGACCTCACAAGCAGGGAAGTCTCGACTGAACATTCTCAATATTACTAGTTTGGGAGTATCGTCTGTTGCCTGCAGGATAGCAGCTTTTTACAATGCTGGTGATTATGTGGAGCTAACACCACTATCAACTCGGGAAAGTGTCTCTGTTGTTAAGAGTAAGTACGTACATAGGGTACTAAGCATATATACATAGACTAATATAAGTGTATTGTCTGTATAATAAATGTTGGTAGAGTCTCATTAGAATAGAAAAGACATTTCAAACCAAATTATAACAGTCGGCCATCGGCCAAATGCCGTGCCTAGTCTTAAAATGGCCGCACAATAAGGTCTGTAGTCTGACATTTTGGCTGGTCAAATTCTGGCCTGTGATTAAAAATTGCAAGATGCACTAACCCTTAATTTTGTTCAAACATTTGAGAATGCAAATTAGCCTACTACTTTTATACATTACCCTTGAGTTCTTAAGTTCAGGTTCCTATAGCAGTGCTGATAGCGACTATGACAAATGCGGCCATTTGTTATGATAAATAGTAACTTTTTTCACTTTGGTAAAAGAAGTAAGATATATACACAAGGTATGTACCACAATAGTCAAGCCAATAGTGACTATGAATCACTAATAAGTGGTTTGATGCATTGAAATTAGTCTCTGGCTAAAACTGTCAAAGCATTTTCTTGTGTGGAAGTAGTGCAGTGTGTGTCCACACTTTGGTTATAATTTGTGTACATGTTGTGTGAATGCTTTCACCTTGTTCATAGACATTCTATACTACACTACCTAGTGTAGAGTATCTATGCCTAGTTACAGTCATGTCAGGCCGTGCATGTCTGACCAAATGTAGCATTGATCTGACAAATTATCAGAACAACTATGAGGAGTTATAATTTGGTCTGCTTTGGGCTAATCAAAATTATAGTTTAATCTGATGAAAATACATATAGAATCCTCAAAGTTTAACAGTAATTATTACCATAATGATGTTAGTTTATTGAGACTGTTTTCCACTCTAAGCCTGCCAGAATAGGTGAGCATGGTACCATTATGCTGAATATTGGCAACGTACTTTCTAGTATATGCCATGCACTTATATAGTCCTTTGATGATGACTGTGTGTGTGTGTGTGTGTGTGTGTGTGTGTGTGTGTGTGTGTGTGTGTGTGTGTGCATGTGTGTGTGTGTGTGCATGCGTGTGCTTCCCATATCCAAAAACTTACATTTTGGATATGGGAAGGCGCTGCTCCATTTCATGGCTGTTATGTCAAAATATTTCTTCTCCAACATAACGGTTGTAGTAACAAAAGGTGATGCATAAACTGAACGGTATAACTGACAATCTTCCCATATCCAAAATTGTAAGTTCAGTCGTTTAGGAATAACCTGGCAAAGTTTTAAGCATACAGTTAGAGGTTTAGTTCTCCGCCTTTTTGCCATAACTTCCTTATGCTCAAGAGTGCTTCTTTCGCCCTTGCTCACGTGGACACCCCATGTTGTCAGTGTTGCGGAGGCTAATTTATACGCTGCAATTACGATCATAACTTTAGAGATAAGTTATAGATTTCGAAACTCGAATACTCACAGATCTGCAATTTCTCACTCCATTACCATCCATTTGCTAAATTGACTGGCCAGAATCCTTTCTGTTGCTGGTTAAACCATTGAAATCTTGAAAACTATCAAGGAGGTCACGCAGCTACAACGTGATAATAATATTAGTATTGGGCGTTACGATAATATATTCGCATACCTGTGAAAAACACCAAACGCCCTTTGTAACCACAAAACTACCATAACTTACCTGCGTAATTGGAGAAGTGCGGAGTATCATCCATAAACCTATAATTCTATGCCATCCTAGAGGAGGAAGTGACATCATAATATTATACTGTGGATAATGCATCATACGCCAATAAAAACTGTATGTTTTTATTAAGGATAAACTGTTACTTTCAACTTAATGCATATCTGTAAACAGTGCTGAGTGGTGTGCTTCCTCAAGATGAGGCAACATGCATGTGGAAGCCTGCATATCATGAAAAGATGTGATTAAAACTTTTTGTTAACCACAATGGGTAGCAATTAGTGTGTCAATGATTAATCCTCCCACATACCGAACAGATGACAGTTGTGGGATAATCGTTTAAAGTTAATCAGAAATCATCC
Source organism: Halisarca cf. caerulea (assembly GCA_963170055.1). Taxonomy (NCBI): domain Eukaryota; kingdom Metazoa; phylum Porifera; class Demospongiae; order Chondrillida; family Halisarcidae; genus Halisarca; species Halisarca cf. caerulea. The sequence goes on from CAUJGJ010000003.1 coordinate 1,621,336, forward strand.
TATTCTGTAATGTTTTCCTCCCATACACTGAACAGATGACAGTTGTAGGAAAAGTAGAAAATCATGTTACAGTGATGCCTTTTGTGTAACTGCAATGTGTTCTAAACTGATGTGAAGAGTGTATTATGTACTTTAAAGTCTCCAACAGCTGCAAATTGTAGGTCAGATAGGAATTTATTTTCTTTGAGATTTCTACAATTTATTTCTTGCCTCATCTATTTCTGTGAACTTTTCCTCATATGCGTAATGCTACATATATTGTAGGTACATTGTTGTGCACTGGAATTGTTCGTGATTGCATGAGCAAAATGTGGTCGACCCTTCTGAATATGTAGAATCATGCATGAATTTCTTCAGAAATACATGCAAACACACAAATACATAATCACACGCACACACACACACACACACACACACACACACACACACACACACACAGAGGCACACATGAATGCACATGAACAAACATGCACACATGCACACACACATACACACACACACACACACACACACACACACACACACACACACACACACACACATGCACACACGCACACACACACACACACATATATATATATACACACACACATACACATGAACACACACATATACACATACACATGTATTTATGTCAATTTTTTGATAAATATATCCATAGTGTGTAAATGTAACGTCCTAACATTTTTCACCTAGGATAATATTGTTACTTCAGATTTCATGCATCTTTATAAGCATCTTTGACATGTGTACTTCCACAGCGCTGCAGACAACATATTATATATTGATGCCTGCATAATTATTAATATTATACTTGTTGTGTACTTTGAATGTTTATAGCAAATTTCCATCAATAATTAAGCAAAATGGTTGACTGCTGAAAAATAATGATTATATCGAATGGTGAATTGGTATGATAATACATGCAAAATTAATCGATACACATGTACCCCAAGCAAACACACACACACACACACACACACACACATGCACACACACACACACACACACACACACACACACACACACACACACACACACACACACACACACACACACACAAGTGTACAACATTAACTTTAGTTATTGTGGTAGACTAAAAGACTATTGTGTTTCTTTATATATAGCTGTCCCTGCTCCTGAGATGCCCAGAGTTACTCCTTCCTACACAAGTGTTGAGGTTACAGTCAGTAAACCAAGTGGTCTGTGTGAAGGTCTTAAGAGTAGTCAGATAACCTATGAATTCAAGATGTACAGGAGTTATACTTTAGTGATGACTGAAAGTGTAACCACCTCTGGACCAACTGCAACTGCTACCTTATCTGGTCTCAGTGGTGCTACAGAATACAGAGTTGAAATCCGTGGGATCATTGATGTGGTCAGCCAGAGTATGCCAGTATCTGTGACCTTCAATACATCATCTGGTATGTTTGATGTATGTATTTTTTTTATGTGCATTGTATAGTGAGATTGTCTGCTACTATGCAGCATGCTATGTATTTTATACAAGTGGGTATATTTTATTAATATTATTATTGTCTTATTGATACTTCAGGAATATTCAATGACATATGTATGTAGATTAACTTAGGGATATCTCTGGGTGACATTTTGGCTTTCATGGCTATCAACCGCTGCATGGGAATGGCTATCATCACCTCATACATACAATATGAATATATAACAAAAACAGCCATATGAATACAATATTATGTGTACAATAAAACCTCCATTAAAGGACACCAGACCTCTGAAATACAGAAACTTCCTTAAACAGCCCACCATGGCAGCTCTGTCCCATTTCAAGTCCTCACATTGACGTACATGTGTGCATTTGTTGATCCTCTGAAATAAGAACACCTCCGTAAACAGGACAGCTTACTGTGCTTCCGGTGGTGTCCTTATTAGGGAGGTTTCACTGTATATACTGTACATGCATATTATATATATATATATATATATATATATATATATATATATATATATATATATATATACATATATATATTAGTAGTTACGTAGTAGTATATAGTAGTATTTTATTATTACTGTGCATCATGTCACACTGGCACTAGAACTATACAGTTCTATGCAGTACATACACCACAAGGAAAGCAACAACAACAAAAAGGACACTTAGTCTAGCAAAACACACAGTCAAAATTAATAAGCAAACCGAAAAATGAAGAAAGAAAACAGATTAAAACAATCAAGACAAACACAGACTGATACCTGTATATCAAACTATGCAAATCTTGCTTCCCACAGTTTTTCAATCATCTGCCTCAATCATCTGTCTATATTTCCTCTATGTAACAAATCAGCCACTTTCTCCTCGTCCGACATTTCCTCCCATCCCATTGATCTAAACCCTCATGACTTCAAGTCTTCTCTCCACCAGGTGGTATTTTTACAGTATAGAAACCAGTGGACCACGACTTCTACTTCCCCTGTAGTGCCTGCAAATACGCTACTTGTTCATTCCTCCATCTCCCCATTTCAATCCTCAGTCTCACCGTAGCACCTCGGATCCTCATCATCATTCTTCTCTGTCTTTTGTCGTCAATGTATACTACCGTCGGTTCCTCGTGTTTCCTCATAACTTCCCTCAGAAGGGCTGGTTTTGGTTGTTTTGAAGCCATCTAGCAATTCACTCCTCACCTTCCTAAGAAAGGAATCACCCATCATCGACTTAATTAATAAGCTCCCCCAAGGATACACCTTCTACACCTTTACTACACAACCCTTCCCATCCTATCTCTGCCACACACTGCATCAGCTGCTGAAACCAGCTTCCCTTCTTCCTCACCACTTCCTCAGCTGCCTTCTTCAAGATTCTATCACTGCTCATTGAGCTCGACATTACTAGAAACATATATATATATATATATATATATAAAAATAAAAAATATACTTACATACATACATATATATATATATATATATATATATATATATATATATATATATATATATATATGTATATATGTATATATATATATGTACATAGATGTATATAGATGAAGATCGCAGCCAGATGACATTTCGATCAATAGTGATTATTGTCTTTGTGAGCGGATTCTTGGGATCAATCTGGAACCCCAATTGTCTATAAGATTTTACCAATACCCAGACAAATTCTATCATTTTTGAGCCAAGTTTCTTTGATTTCTATTATGAGTCTGACGTCTTTCAGATCATGCCTAAAGCTGGATCAAAGGCTGTCAGGGATATTTGTTCGAATTGCAAGGGAGATTTGCCCTGTGCTTGGATGGGAATGTCAAAATCTATGGTCCATTCTCTAACAGATGTCCAGGCTCAGGGCTATGAGTCCAATTAATTTTGTGTTTACGATCAATCTTAGCTCCTCCACACCAATATCGGGAGAAACAGACGTACCGCATTCCTGTGGGATCTCTGCTGTAAATCCAGGTCAACTGTGGATTAAAATCCTTGGGAGAGTGCCGCGCTCTGCCCTAGATGTCACCAATACTAAACTATCAGAGATTTTGAATAGCATAACAAGGGAAAACAGCGCTGAAGCTTGGGAATGTCTATGCCTATTTAGCCGCTGATGTCTGAATGCCCCAGCGAGGGGTGGTCATAGGCGCAACTTAGCTAGCTCTGTTATAAAGGCAGTCAGAGAGGAGAGAGACCCTGCTCTGTCACATTCTATAGCTTTCAAACCTGTAAAAGATCCACTGAAGACTTTGGCAGCTTGTGTAGCTGCCAAACTTGAAGAACCAGATTTTAGAGGCGCGGTGAAAATAGCCAGCAGTGATGAGTCCTTTGCTCCAACTAATGAGACCACCTTCACCCACTTGAGTCAGAAGCATCCACCATTACATCCACTGTCATCCATGCCCCCAAAATCTGCTCCAGGGTCCTGTAATCCTGTGGAGCTATCAGCCTCAGATGTCATTAGCTCAATCTGGTCTTTTCCAGCAGGGGTCTGCTGGGAGACCTGATGGCCTCCGCCCACAGTAACTCAAACACCTCATCTCAGGGGAAGAGTGCAGGTTTAGCTCTTTTTTAGTTCAATCCCTCACAGCTATTGTTAACTTTGTTATTACTGGAGGAGTTCTGGCCTCAGCTGGGCCTTACTTTTTTGGTGCTTCCCTGTTTGCGTTGAATAAGGCTGATGGTGGTGTCAGACGAATTGCGGTTGGATGTACTTTGCGTTGCCTTGTCGCCAAATGTGTCAGTCACACTGTCCGTGATGCTATGGGGGACTTGCTGGCTCATTTCCAGCTTGGATACAGTACCAGTACCAGTGTTGGTGCAGAGGCAGCAGTCCATGCTGCCCGTACATACCTCCACAGTATGTCAGATGACTATCTTTTGCTAAAAGTCGATTACTCCAATGCGTTCAATAGCATCAGGAGAGATATGATGCTGCAAGCTTGCCTTTAGTACACCCCAGAAATCTACCCATTGGTGCATTCCGCCTATGCCATCCGATCTTACCTGTTTTTCGGGAAAAGTATCATTAATTGCTCTGAAGGGGCTCAACAGGGAGATCCTCTGGCCCTCTTCTGTTCAGTCTGACTATCCATTCCATGGTGATCAGTTGCAGTCAGAATTCAAACTGTTGGCACTATGGGAGGCAGCTGTTCTGAAATCATGCAGGACCTCCAGGGTCTGAAGCTGCTGCGAATGATCTAGGCTTGCAAGGAAGAGATTGTCTGCAGTAATCCTTCAACTGTCAGCACCTTTTGATCTTATTCACCCCACTTCTGTTGGATTGAACCATCTGATACATGCCTTTTGGGGTCCCTCCTGCATTCTCAATATGCCCTTCTTTTGCTAAGGAATGTATTCAGCCTAGCAAAGGTACTTTATGTACAGCATCATATTTTGAACAAGTCGAGCATCTTACTTGACTTGGATCATCTCCAAAGGAAGTTACTGAAGTCAATCTGTAACGTTCAGTTGGATGATAATGCGTAGACGCAGGCCTCTTTACCCATCTCAGCCGGTGGATTAGGCATTAGGAGTTTTACCATGCTTGCATCTTCTGCCTTTTTGACTTCTTCTGCTGGTAGCTCCCATATTCCAGGTTAATCCTTCCATCACATCTGAAAAAGGTCCCTATCCACCATCAATTTGTAGCACTAGATCACTGGACAGTAGAACATACCAAATAAATTATCATGTTATGTGCTGACATTTACGAACGTATAATGTACAAATCATCATGCAAATTTTGCACGATGTTTGCTTATAGATGTTGATGAATGCAACTCAAGTACAACTAATAACTGCTCACATTTCTGTATTAACACTATTGGAGGTTACATCTGTTCATGTCCTAATGGTTACATCTTAGGATCCGACAATTTCACCTGCAAAAGGGAAGGTGAGTAGTATTTAGGTCTGTATGAACGGGTATCCTCTCATATTATGTGTTTATATAAAATCTATACATTTGTGTGACATACTGTAGATGTCATGGCCAATTCGATCCCTGCAAGGCAAGATTCATGTTTGCCATTTTGCAAGAGATGATTTGTGTGTAATGCCGTACACATACCATTGGTGGCGGAATTTGGGGCAGGGAGGCCATGGCCCTCCCACTCATCCCAAAGGGGGGCCAAGTATGCCTTTGGCCCTCCCTAAATATAAATTGTTTTGTTTTATATTGGTATGAAACACTAAAGAACAGAAACAATTCGCAAAATGGTCTTTAAAGCTATTTAAAAGTTAATATTTGAGCTAAACTAGTTAGAATAGATCTCTAAGAGTCACAAAAGAAAGCCCTTTTCTAGAAGTCAGGGTTGCAGAAGCCATTTGTTGTGATGTCATAGACACTCTATACATAGATAATAACATACATGCTTTCACATGATGGCCCACTCACTGGTGCATCTCCCTTTACAAATCTCTGGATCGGCCCTGTCTACGATTCAGTACGGAATAAGTCATTGGTGCTTCTTTTTTAAATTCAATGGTCAAAATGCATAATCTATGTAGAGTATTGCACCCCATGGCAATTGTGACAATATTATAACAATCATGAGATGTACAGGACGTGGCCTTTATAGCCCTACCCCCCCCCCCCCCCCCACACACACACACACACTTGGCAAACCATTCCTCTGCCTATGCATACAAATTTTGTGGGATAAAACTTTCATGGATTTTTGCAGATTGTAAGCCATGCATGAAAAGTTTTAACGACATGAAAATTTAGATAAAGTACTAGTGTAATGACCAAAAGGCCATTAGTCAAGAAGCACTTTAGCACCATCACTTGCTTGCTTGATGGCTTTCATCCAGAAACAAAGGAAGTTCATATCAACTAAAGACTGTAAAAGTAGGCAGGATTGTAGGGAGATCCACAAAATATAATCCACAGAAATCGTGAAAATTGCCCATCTGCTAAAGTTTAATCCCACGAACGATTGTAAGCATACGGTAGTTGTGCCAGACAGAATTAGTAATTTATGGCAGTATACTGTGCCTATCATCGGCTGGGTCGATGTAATTGTGGTACCAGTGCTGAAGATCATGTGTATTTCTATGGGTTTTCCATATTAAATGGGTTTAAAAATGATAAAAATTATGATTCAGAATCTAGTGAGAAAAACAATCACCTTAAAATAGTGTTTCACTGTGGCTACCATGTACTGTGCGATTTACCCTGGTGTATGGTGGCCATGCATTGTTGTCAGTGTCAATCTATAGATATGACATGCTGCTATACTCCAAATTAAAATGTATGTGCTGAAACTATAATTGTGGTTTATGTGGTTTAAGCTTCATATTATCACTTTTATGAGTACAATGCAAACATGTACATGACTTGTCTATATCTTTGTCATCATGTCCATACTGCATAATTCACATGTTGCAGTTCAATGCTATTATTGAATACAGTGCTAGATTGCCAAACTTAAATGGATATAAATTCTTGATCCACTCGATGTGTGCATGCAGGGAAGGGTATAATTGCTAACATTCACATAGGTTCTTTCCTTAGTGTTTCATAACAAGAGTGCCTCACATTAATAAAACTACGTAACCTTGTATATGATCTTGGTGATGTTGTGTAGTATTTGCAGGATGTGTGAAGTGAAACCTCCCTAATAAGGACACCACTTGGACTACAGTAAGCTGTCCTGTTTGTGGAGGTATATCCTTATTTCGGAGGATTCAACTGTACACATGTCAGTGTGAGGCACTTCGAATGGGACAGAGCAGTGGTGTCCTATTTAAGGAGGTTTCTGCATATAAGAGGTGTCCATTCATGGAGGTTTCTCTGTATACCTCTGCTTGGGTCATTGTGTTTCATTTTATAGGGCTATACAGTGCATGTGCATGTGCTATGATTTTGTGCATATAATTATAGTGAATGTGTTCACATGACATTGTACTATTTCTCAAGAATGTCTCCAAAGGACGTACACTTACAAGAATGTACTCCTGTGCACATAAAATGCCAACCTCTAACAGTTCGATCTATCTTTAACAATTAGCATGCAAAATATATTTAGTAAAAGATGTAGTGTGCAATACCAATAGCAGAAACTTTTTGTAGGGTATAACTTCCATGAATAGCCCAATTTTGCAAATTTCGTGAATAAGATTTTCACGAATCCCTAAATTTTGGAGGGCCTGCATGTTTTCTTACTAAAGCAACTGCTGATTAGTATATAAGCAACTGCTAAGTGTGGTGGAAGACATATTCTCAGCTAAGTTGTATGGTCACTGTGGGATAATAGCTTCTGTGTGGTTAAGGCGAAGATGTTTGCACCATTCAGACTTCAGTCAAAGAATCGAGGTTATTTTTGCATTGTAATGGGCCATCAAGCTTCGGGAGTGCACACTCCACCTGATCATCTTATTTTAAGAACAGAAGAACGTATAGCCAAGGGGCCTAACCAGGATTTTTTCTACTGAGGCAAAACCTTGAACCTATGGCCGGTTTATAGTAACATAATTGTGTTTATGAAGTCTGCAATCGTGACGTACGTACGTCATTCAAGCAGCTCTTGGCTGGTCAGTTGACGTGAAATTTATATTTTTGGAACAAATATGGTGGAATCGAGCAGCGCTGATAGAAATATCAAACTAATCTTGCTACTCGAGAGTTTTCTTTCAGCTAATACATGGATCATGTCAAGGATTTCTGGCTGTTGTTGAGTTCAGTATATAAAACGTTTAGTGCTCTGAGTCACATTTTGTCATTTTTCACCTTTCTCCAAAATGTATATCCTATAGAATTTTTTTTCATAGTTAGAATGTCAGCCGAGGCAAATGCCTCAGTTGCCTCATAGCTGGCTACGCCCTTGATAACAAGACTGCAGCTTTTCAAGGAACAGCCAACAAAATCTAAGTACCAACTGCAGTTGAACCAAATCTTCAAAGAACAATGGTTTAGTTACCTAGTGCATATTTACGATGGGATCCTGACATAGTCGTGGATGTCTGAAATGAAGTCATATAAGTAAGATTTCATGAATTGGAAATTTCATGAATGTTGGGAGATTCGTGGAATTTGCAAAAAATATTTACGTACTTCAAGAAAATTCCCCACTGTATGGTATGTATATCTCATTTTGTTTTTAATACATTAATGTTAGCATGTTCTAATTATACACTAATGCACCAGTAAAAGTTGTTGTATAGGCACAGCAGAATATGTACGTTGTCTGCATACACTGAGTACAGGGAAACAAGTTGACTGGTGTGATGCATGCGCACATGGTGTTTTTGTTTGTTTGTCGAATTTTCTGTACTAGAATGTAGCAGTGTAAAACATAGCAATGATTCATCCTAATTGATATGAAACCGTAATACTACATATAAGGCAGCCTACGTACATTAAACACAAGCTGATTATGTACATTGTCTGCATATACTGATTATATACAGGAAACAAGTTGACTGCAGTGACGCACATGTACACATGGTGTTTATGACACAATGTCTGTTGGTCCAATTTTCGGTGTTAGAATGCAGCAGTGAAATTATAGACCGTATATAGCAATGATTCATCCCAATAGACATGAAACCATAATACTACATATGAGGGTTTTATATAGGATTAAAATTTTGCGAGGTTGAGCTTCAACATAACAGTACATGGCTACACTGTGAGACATGTTCATAGTTTTGATGTTAGTATTGTATACATCTGATGTACCGTTATGTATACTGTAACAGGGCTCCTTCAGGGATGTGGTATCCTAGGGATATAATAAGTATGTGGGTCTGGGACTATGCACACCATTTTACCTTACACCAGATCAAGTTTATAGGTCATTTATGTCGGTGAGTACAAATTTTTACCTCACCCCATAGTTTCTAGGTTATAGAAGGTGGTGTCTCAGGCCATTTTAGACCATTTTATGGTTGATTTTAAAACTCATGTAGGGCCTTCTCTATAGTAATTTGTACAATACAGTCGAACCTCGTTAACATGAAACTGCTTAACACAAAATAACTTTTAACATGAGGTGCTAGCCATGTCCAAGTGCTGATACAAGAACATGTAGTACTGTTTACATGAAATACTGTTAAGATGAAATTTCAGCACAGTCCCCTGAGTTTCAGGTTAACAAGGCTTGACTGTAGTTGATTTTATGCTTTATTGGGGGGGAGCTGGAGAGCTTGGGATAGAATCACCCCCCCCCCCCCCCCTCCACACACACACTGGATAGAACCCTATGCATTATGCTAAATTGTAATATTGACCAATCATCTGACATGCTCTATGTCATGTATTTACCACATTTTTATACTTTAGAGCCACCAATTGCTTCTGAACCACCTATGTACATGGAACCCTGATATATGTGAAAATTCCCACCCAAATGTATTCAATGTTATACATACTTCAGAACTTTGTTACAACCAACACTAAGTCTTGTTCTATTCCGTATATTACACTGACATTGACCTGAACTTTGTTATAGTCAGAAATTTATTATTACATGCAGTGTTTGTTTGCTCCACTTTACTTCACCTTCAGTATTTGACAAACCATGTAAGGCTAGCATGTGTTCATTGCAGTTTCCGTTTATGTTTTTCAAGTGAATCCCATTTCATGCATATATACCCAAGAATTACTTGCTTTTTGTTACGTGCTTGCAAATTTTGCATTATTCCTTCTACCAATGCAGACTGATTTCCAAAAATGCCAGTAGAAAATGGCTGATAAGTGTATGTAACTGCTACGTGTGGTGGAAGACATATTCTCAGCTAAGTTGTATTGTATGTATATAGGATTAAACCTTTCTGTTAAAGATTTAGAGGTAGCAAATATAAAGTGGCCGCTCATTTAGCACTTAAAGTAGCAACTTGATGTGTGGACATCGCATATGCAAAGAAATTTGATCACTGTTTGTTAGCTTATTAGGTCCTCAGAAAACCTGCAAATAACACTTTGGAGAATGGTGATGCTGAATGTTTGCTATTGTAATATTTGGAATGAAGATTTGTGTGCACACGAAAGTATGCCATTTTGGAGCCATAAGGATCAATGTTGCTAAATTTGAGTACATGCTGTCCAATGTTATAAGTTCAAGAGCAAACTGTATGTATAATACAATGTCATGCAGTTTTACAGAATCGATGAATACATGCACATGCATTTTTACCATACAATAATCATAATTACAATACGACATGACATTGTATTAATTTGAATACAACTTGTGCAAAACTCTACATTCTGTTTCACATTCCTGCTTCACAAATCTTGCATGCAATTTAATTGGTAAGTACGGCTAAAGGCCATTGCAATACTCCTTGCAAGCATTAATACAATTCATTATATTAGTAATTATGTTATATTTTCCAATATAATATATGATCAGGATCAAGTCATAAATATATTGTGGAACCTTGAACACATTTTTGAAATCCTTGGGACGCAGGTGATTGCATGCTTATAGATAATATACATATGGGTAACAAATGGATACAGGAATCAAGGTAAAGAAGTATCACTTATTATAGTTATCTTGACAACTTTTAAAACATCGCTTACTCAATGGGTATTTAAAACCCCTGCAGGGTAGCCATATGGTTCATACACCAGTTAAACAATTAATATAAAAAGTGTACATTGCATAATCTGTTACAAGGATATAGAGTGCAGCATCTGGTTCCGTTACATAATGTAAATTCATTAATGAAACTTAAATTGATGATATTTAATAGTCTAAGAGGAAAATTGTCGTTCCTCTCAGTGAAAATGCTGTTCAAAATTGAACATATACAACCTTGCAACAAGCTTATAATAGGGTTACTGTTCTCATACAACTTTGTAGCAATCTTAATTGCAAGAAGCTTGTAATAAAGGTAGCTGATCTCATACAACCTTATAGCAACCTTGTTACATGCATATCAGGTTTTCTTTCAGAATAATGATGCAGATGAGGCAATGGCAAAGTATAGTGATGTATGTGTGTAATGGGGGACAGATATGTATGTCGAGTGATGGTGGTCTAAGCTAGGGGGGTCTGGGGGTATGCTCCCCCTGGAATAGTTTTAGTTTTCATGCCTCAGAAGGTGATAAATGAGGCTGTTCTACGCCACTCAGGCTGTTTCTGAATACAGTCCATGTACAGATTAGTCTGTTGCAACTGTGCATGTGTGTTATAGCTAGGATAAGATTTCAAGGGAGAGATACCCCCTGTGCCCCCTTTCCTCTAAAAGAAACCCTGAACATGTGCAAGCATGCATAAGTACCTATACCAGAAATTCCTTGCACAAATGCTTATGCCATGCTGTTCGGAACAAAACTAAACCACGCGCAGTGTACATTAAAACTCCTATATTTTGACACATGTATTCATAACTCCTAAATAAACATACTTACCAATGGATTCAAGATGGATTAATACAAGCTATTAATGATATAAGCATTTTTGGCAAAATCTACCCTTTATGAATGGATTCATGATCATTTCATGACAGTATTCCTTGTGACCTGCATTTTTTTCTTTTGGGGGGGGGGGGGGGACATTTCTGCTTAGGGGGGGAACCATACCCAGGTCCCCCCCCAGATAAAACCCTGTATATATATATTATATATATATATATATATATATATATATATATATATATATATATATATATATATATGTATATATATATACCCTGTCTTGCAATGACAGTTAATAAGGGCAAACACTGTAAGAAGTAGGCATTGACTTGAGCACTCAATGTTATTGCCATGGGATGCTGTATCTCGCACAGTCAAGGTATGGGTCATGTAACTCAATCAGTAGCATACACGTACCAGGTAGAACCTCATGATCAAGCCTATAGATAATAAACACACACACACACACACACACACACACACACACACACACACACACACACACACACACACACACACACACACCATGCAGGGTAGGGGGGGAGCTTCCACATTTACACATATATAACTCTTCAGCTTCCACCCCAAACATTCCCAACATTAGTGCAAACTGCTTTCACCAAAGGTATTCTCCATATCCCCCAACCTGAGTGTTGTGGATACACACCTTGCTGGATCCCAAACACTTCCACAAATGAGCATTTCATGAAAGAAAAAACAGAAATGGGACAAACTCGCCGATTTGTACAGCCACACTGGCCAAATGAGAGATCAGGTCATATATAGTTGGACTTGTACGTGCATATGCATCTAAATATTATACTAATTAAGTAATACAATCAAATGGATTGAAAATTGATGAGCTAAATAAATACTAAATTTGTGATAAATGCCTGATGTGAGTGGTACATAAAAATAAATAAGATGTGCCTGTTTAACTAATAGACTGTCAATGAGTTGGTTAATGTGCAAGTGTTACAGTAATAGAATTCACTACTACCGGGGTATGGTGACAATGTAGGAAGGGACGTCTATAATTCCTCAGTTATGTGTGATTCCACAGATCTGGCTGCTCCATGTCCACATATCACAAACAAATACTTCTTCTGATGGGTTCCAACAGGACAGCAGGCACATGAATGTCTTGCCTGCTTAAGGAGAGAAATTTCTGACCACTGTTCATGATGGTCATCATATAAGAAAATTGAACCATGGTGAAGGTTTCTGTCATCCTTCCAGCCACCTAATACCAGCACGGAATTGTCAAATGTAGTTAAACCACTACACCTCAAGGGCACCTCAGGGAGTTTATGCCAAAATGGTTCCAATATAGGGGCTTCTCTATCATGCACATCAGATTTGATAGCAGCAATGTTGGCTTTGTACACAAAACTTGAGGTGTTCACTCCTAAACCCAAAAACACGTAATCTTCAGAGATTGTGCATTGCAAATAGTAAGATGGAATAGGTAGCTGTGTAATTTCTCTCCAAGTGGAGTTCGATAGTGACACATCTACAATTTCAACACATGATAGCAATTCATCACGGCAATCTCTACCACCAGCAAGAAGGATGTATGTGTCAAAACCAATTCCCCCTGAATTGTGCCTTCCGAATGTCAGCTGTGGTTCACTGTTGCTCCATTTGGATTCAGAGTCTAAACTCCACACTTCGCTGGAACACTCTTCTTCTTTGATCTTTGTTGTCCAATCACCTCCCATAATGTACAGTTTGCTGTTTGCTACTGCTAAGGCAAACCTACACCATTCTCGGTTTTCAGGAAAAGGTAATGTGGACCACGTGCTTTGTATGATGTTGAATACATACAAATGAGGATGAAATCGCCAACGTCTCTCACCAACAAATAGCTTTCCATTGAAGAAAACAGCTACAGGACTGGAAATCTCTACCACACATTCAGGCTCTTCAACCCAATGCAAATGCAAGTTCTTGAAGTGATCTTTTTTGGTAGCCTACAAAGCGTTGCAAAGGGAAAATTATTAGTGATAACAACTCTGTGATACAAAAAGTCCTGCATATAGTGTTTAAATATACCAGTGTGCAAATTTGTTGATTAGACATAATATTATTGAACCTGAAACTTGGTATATGTAATAGTCAACCAATAGTCTTTGTGGTGTACAGGACACACACACAAGCCCGAGGGTGTGAAGTACTTGAGGCCTAGGGCAAGTGTGTGTATATCTTGTGCACCACTATGATCATTGGTTAACTGTCATATATCCCGTGCCCACCGTTCGTGTTTGGGCGGGTATTACATGTAATCAGGCTGCTGCTATGGCTTTGACCAATTGCTTTTTGTTTCTGCGATAAGGAATTTCAGGACTGCTGTTGCTTGAAATAATGTAAGTGTAGACAGTTAAAAGATAATTACATTACTCCTGCCAACTCACTGTTGACTGTGCCGGACAAGGAGAATTATTGTCCGCCGGGAAACACACTTTTAGTTTTAGAACGCAGCCGAGTTTGACGTTATAAAGAAAGGCCACAAGCCCACTAACACCAAAAAGCACCAGCTGGGATGTAAAGATCTTTAAAGCATGGAAAGAATTAAGCATGAGTCAAGGTGAACTTGGAAGCATGCCTTGGTATTAGGGTCTATATGCCCTGACGACCTTCTTTTATCTAACAATCCTGGCATTCTGGGCCAGTGGCTCTCCACATTTCCCCTTGAAACGAAAATAACAGCAGACAAACCTTATCCATTGTCTATACTGTCTGCCAACTATGCACGATGTGATTCCCGATTCAATTATACCCTTTTCACATGCGCACAAAAGTAGGTCGAACCTGGGCTGAATTATTGCGGGCTCAACCCAGGTTGAGCACGTTATCTGTTTACATGGAATTCAAAACTCACCGCTAATTGACACCTTTTCACTTGTCAGCAAAAAATGGCGGATTTGCTCGTATTGTTCGTTATTTTTGTTTTGTGGAGGCATTCAAGGTACAGAGCTCGTATATGGGCACTAAGAAATAGGGCAAAGGCTAGAAGAGCACACCTGGCTAAATTCTTGAGGTTTCAAGATCAGCTCATGTCCGTTTTTGTGGCTCATTTGCTCTGTCGTCGTTCAATTGGTTGCATGACCAAACTAACAGTGTGGACCAAGCTCAGATATCACGGGTTTCTTTCACAGATTGCGGAGAGATGGTCAGATTTTGAATGGAAGAGAAATTTTCATATAAGCAGAGACACATTTGCTTGCTTGTGTAAGGAACTTCGAGAATCTCTCGAGAGGAACAGAGTTGTTAGGGAGCCATTATCAGTTGAACAGAAGGTTGCAATTTGCTTGTGGAGACTTGGAACTAACGTAGAATACAGAACAATAGGTCATCTTTTTGGTGTGGGAGTATCTACAGTCTGCAATGCTGTACATGAGTTCTGTTGGGTAATTGTTGACACCATGTCTGCCAAGTATATCACTATTCCCAATCATCAGCAAGTTAGCAGAATTGTAGATGGATTCTCAACAAAATGGGGATTTCCTCAGTGCATAGGTGCCATTGATGGCACCCATATCCCCATTATTGCTCCAAAGGAAAACCATGTCGATTACTTTAATCGCAAGGGGTATCATTCTGTGATACTGCAAGCCCTTGTGGACCACGATTACAGATTCCTTGACATCTACGTTGGATGGCCTGGTAGCGTGCACGATGCCAGAGTCTTGGGCAATTCGGGTTTGTACCAGAAGGGTGAGGCTGGAACATTACTTCCTACTTGCAACAGAATGTTAGGGAACACTTCTGTTCCTCTGGTGATTATTGGTGATCCTGCTTATCCTTTGAGGCCTTGGTTGATGAAACCATTTTCTGATACTGGTCTTACCACCAGGCAACGTACATTCAATCACCGCCTAAGCAGTGCCCGTGCAGTAGTAGAAAATGCGTTTGGAAGGCTCAAAGGTCGATGGAGATGCCTGATGAAAAGAAATGACTGTGATGTCAAACGCATTCCAAATATCATCACTGCTTGCTGTGTTCTCCATAATTTATGTGAAAGGTGTGGTGACAGATGTGAGGATGAGTGGATGGTGGAGGATCCGGGTGCAAATATGGCTGGTGGTGGTGGTGGTCAGACATCATCAGCATCTGTTGCAATTCAGTCCACAGGTTCCAGCATAAGAGAAGCGTTTTGTGACTACTTTAGCTAGTAAATTTAAGAATAGATTTAAACACTGACTGTATACTTGCGTAAATTGTGTACAGTACTACTATGATCAGTACTACTACAATGATCATTGTATTGTATGTATCATCATGTACGTACATAACTTCAACATCTGCAGCTGGTTGGCTAAAGGGTTATAATAATATAGCAATGCAATCAATGACATGTAATAATTGTAGCTAAAGGCAACAGATCAGGGGTTTGAAGTTTCAAGTTAAACAGCTTGCTCATGGCTCATCATGTGGCGAGTCAATAGATTGGCTGCCACTAGTACTTGGTGTAAAAGTTGGGTTAACATTGCTTGTGGAGGTGTTATTAGTTTCAGGTGTAAATACATGGGAGTAGGTAGAGACACAGGTCCGGGTGGATAATACATTGTGCCAGCAAATGGTGGCGTTAATGGTGGCCCCTGGAGCATCATGGTGAACATATCTTTCATGAATATCATAAACTGATTGTTTCTTTCATTCTCCATTTTAGCCAGTTTCTCATCTTGTTCCATTCTTTTCTTCTCCAATTGCAGCATCTCCTTCCTGGCTTCCGCTTGGCTTGGCAGTAAAAGACTCATCATGGCTGTATTTGATTTCTCCACCTTTTCCATTTTTGTAGTTTTGCGCTTCTTCAATGGCCCAGGTTGATCTTTGTCTCTTGAGTTTGATGTCATTGATCTTCTTGTAATAGTAGGTGTGGTAGTAGCTATGGTGGTGGTGGTTGTAGAAGTGCTGCCAGTGGTTGGAAAAGTGTTGGTGGTGGTTGGAGAAGTGCTGCCAGTGGTTGAAGAAGTGGTGGTGGTGGCTGTAGCAGTACTGCCAGTGGTTTGAGTAGTAGTCATGGTGTCAGCATCACCAGGTACTGTGCCAATGTCGATCATTGTTCACAACTGTGAGAGTGGTGGGAATTATAGCAGAAACCTGTACATTGGATGGGACATCAGGTGGTTCTGGTGTAATGGGTGGTGACAGAAGATTATCTGAGTCTAAGGTCCCTTCAGATGTCGAATTTACAGTACTTCCTCGGTCGTCGCTGGTCACACTAGAAGTGTCAAGGAGAACAGGTGGAGTAACAACAGCACGCCTGCCCATAACACAGTGGATTTCTGCAAACCACTTGAAATTAACATAAATTTCATAGTCTTCCAAGTCATCCTCAGAATCGACTCCTACATCGCTCCGTCTGAGTCTGTCAAGAGCGTCTTTGTACTTTTTCTTTAGTGTCTTGATTTTTTCACGGCACTGTTGGTACGTTCGTTCCAAGCCCGTCCTCCTTTGAAGTTCCTCCGCTATCTTTCGGAAAGGAATAACATTTCGTACTGAACCTAACAATTGCCGCTGAATACTGTCCTCTCCCCAAATACTTAACAGTTCCTTCACTTTATCATCGGTCCAAGTTCTCCCTCTTTCCGCCATTTTGAAAAACGTGTTCAACCCACTTTATGCGCGTCGAACCCACCTCCTGAGCAGGGTTTGACCGTTGTCTTAACCCAGGTTCGACCCACTTTAAAGTCCACATGTGAAAGGTTTAATACGGGTCGAATCTGGATTCGACCCGTATTAAAGTCGGATATTTTGATCCATGTGAAAGGGGTATTAGTGAACTTGCTTACTCGGTAAATGGAACACGATTCAGCACGCTTCGCAAATCACTCCACTGCCCCTTTCGTGACCTGAGTACTTAATTTTAGGTTTGTGAATAATTACATGCATTCAGTTTATGTCTTTTGCACCTCTCATATTTGGTAAGGATATAACAGAAACTAAGAGTCCTTGTGTGTATATGTGGCCTCTTAAATCCTGTTATATCCTAGTTGGCCTGCTTACAGGTTACATTTATGTGGTGCACTACATGGTATATATGATTTGGTCACTCTTTGCAGGATTTCTGTACGCTTACTAGTGGATTGCATCAGAGGCTCTCAATTAATTCTACATGTACCACACGAGTGCCTCTATCCTCCAAAAAATACTAAACATTGAAAAACAGCACATTTAGTTTGCTATGTACTCGTTCACGGAACTATGCATTGCCAAATATTCTCCATAATATGCATAACATATTCACAAACAATTCTGCATAATAAAAATTACAGGGTTCCTTTGAGTGGGAGGGCAGTAGTTGCGTTCATCAAACTGCAGTGCCTAAAAAGAGTACTTGCATCAAGGAGTTGTATGGAAACCGTAGAGGTGACAATTCTCGTTTACTATAATCACTGAGAAGTGCAGCTATATTATTACTGAAGTGTAGACAGAATTTAACTATGCACTTGCATAGATGAAAATGAGCACTATTAGCTCAATGTACTCTTTCATGCCATGACTACCATGCCATGGTATGTGGATATTGATATCTTCCTCAAAATATACTAAACAATGAAAATACAGCACATTCTATTTGCTATGTACTCATTCAAGGAACTATGCATTGTCAAATATTTCTCTGTAATATGCATAACATAATCACAAGCAATCCTGCATTAAAGGATTATCAATTTCTATACAAGCCAGGGTTCCTTTGAGGGGGGGGGGGGGGAGTATTTGCAATCATCAAACTGCACTGCCTAAAAAGAGTACATGCATCAAGAAGGATATGTACGTACATATACATTGAAACCTCTCTAATCCGCCCCATATAATTTGCCAAAATTGCAAATCTGCCCGATAGTTTGCAAAAAGTGAATCATAATGCATATCCTCAGTGCAAACCTCGTTAATCTGTCAATCCCACTAATCCACCATAAAGCTGACATTCCTGATTGTGGCAGATTAGAGACGTTTCACTGTGTTGCAAAAGAATAAGCCTTGTTAGGTGGAGTAATGCAGCTCAGCATGAAGCAGTACAATTACACAGTCTTGTTAAACACACACAACCAGCTTTCTCAGCCACTATAAATTGAAAGCACTTTGCAATGCACACTAAGTTCAAAATTAAATAAATAAATGAATTGAGAATGAGTACACACCTGTAGTTCAAAAGGAAGCTGCTTTTTGTTCATTGGCAGAGTAGAAATTCTATCATGAATTTGAAGTTCAGGAGAAAAACATTTTTGAGAAACCTGCAAAATCATAAAACAACTAGAGAATATGAAATGCAATGGTGTGTGATACAAATTGTGAAGGCACATTGGAATACTGAATAATACGCATATATAAAATCCTGACTAAATTTCCTAATCCTAAATTTTGTACAGAAATGTGCACATACGAATTAATGCACATTAACGTATTATTATAAGTACCTAATGACACCTTAGCACTACTGTGCAGTCTGTATTCACAGAGAGTGAAATGTTTTAAGGCATTTTGAGCTTCATGTAACCACATACATGACTAATTTATGTATTCAAGACTTCAAGACAGCTAGTGCTCCTCAAATTAATATTATCTATAACTTTGAAAAGATTCTAGGGGTGGAACATCAGGCTATGTAGAAGTTGTTCAAACAGATCCACTCATGAATGGGTCATGAACATGCACATTGTCCAATCTCTAGGAAAAAAGCATACTAAAGTGCAGATATGTACTAAGAGTGGTTTGCTGGATATTCTTTACATATTCAGTTTCAATTAGTAGTAGTGACGCATAACTAATGAATGACAAGCCCTATATAATAGCACATATTACGCACACTTACATTAGAGTGGACATTTATAATGCTTCTATCAATTCTACATCCTGCAACTACTGGACCGGTGAAATAGACTGCATCAGGATGTGGATTGACTTGCGGTCGAACCTGACTTGAAAAAATATTATCTGCTTCATGGATACAAGAAGAATGGCAAACAGAGCTGGATATCTCCTGTGCTCCAATCCTTTGTAAATCATCCCTGGCCATTTGAGCGGAAGGTCTATCGTAAGGATGATACTGAAGGCAATTTTCAATTAGGGGAACAAATATCTTCTCATCCTCCCCAAGATGCACCAGATGATGAGAATATCGCTTAAATTCGCTCACAGCAGAAAGTACACCGCCCTTACTCATAATTGTTGCTGCAGATGGTCTGGGCAGTTTGTGAATCAGAGTGTGTATTATAAGCACACCTAGTGAAAAAATGTCCACTTTCTCAGACCCAGGACATCCATTATGGATTTCTGGTGGCATATAAAATACTGTACCACATGCAGTTGAAACAGTCTCAGATTCTCCTAACACTCGAGCCATACCGAAATCGGATAGCTTTGCTGTAAAGCACCCAGGACTGTATTCTTTCAAAAGAACATTGTTTGTAACCAGATCACCATGAATGAGATGTTGGTCATCATGTAGGTATTCTAGAGCCTCGCATACTTGTATAAATATGGCCACTTTCACCTTTAAAGGGAATAAAACCAACTGATTGCTCGAAGTACACTTGATGTGTTCAGCGAGACTTTTGTCCATTATTTCCATCAATAAACACGGAATTTCTTCTTCAATTGCAACTTCATTTTCATAACACACGCCATAAAATTTTACAATATTTGAATGATCAAGACTCCCCCACAATGTACATTCGTGAAACACCTTTTCGGTTAGACGATTTCTCTCAATCTGCTGGAAGGCGATTGCTTTGATAGATCGTTTAATGGCACAGCGTGTGTCTCCTAGCTTTCCTTCGTATACTTTCCAGAATGATCCCCGGCCAATTTTGTCCCCTCTAACAACGTCTTCTTTAGGGAAACAGATCATCTCAACCAGCCCACTCTAAATGACAAGAAATTAATCTGATCCAGCCATGATTCTTCTGAATAGTTCCGCTACAAAGACGAACTGATTCGGCTATTATCATTCTTGCTCAATCTGCATATTAATATACAGTCTATAGCTTATATAAAATGTATAAAATAGAGTAGCAGCATTCAAGGCGCTACAAAGCGAGGGTCAAATCGGGTCAACTACACCAGATTACTGATCTCTTCGTACGTGATGTCAGTCATGATCATGCATCCGGAACTGACAAAATGGACGGGCTCAGGGAACGAAACTACTAGAGTTTGAACCATAACGTCGTCCTATTTCAGTGGCCGGGACTTCCATCTCAGATGTATGTTCAAACTTTGCTTTAAATTAAGTTGAAATTCTCAATGAGTTACTAGTCTTTATATCTAGTACTAGGACCATTTGACCGCAAACCATTGAATTTCTGATTCAGAAGGTATGTGAAGGAAAATATGTACTCGTTGATCGTGGTGCTTTCTCTGTAGTCTCGCGAGCCAGCCCCTAACCGCCGCTATTCCTTCTTACGAAGGGCGGGGTTTGGCCCTTCGTAAGAAGGAATATATAGCGGCGGTTAGGGGCTGGCTCGCGAGACTACTTTCTCTGCAACATTCTTGTTCTAGTACATAATATTGTCGTGTTGCAATTGCCTATTGTAGAAACATTAAAAGTTTATTGTAACAGTTCTGATCATATCAACTACTTTACAGTAAATTATTCAGGCAAGCAATATCTGGTTACTTTGTGTAATATAAATTAAATTGTATATTTTCACAATGATCGAAGCTTGAGTCAGGACCCCAACTCCAGGTACGAGACTGCATGCATTGGGTTTGCCCCGAGGTAAAAACTTGCCCACTGCATTATATGGGTTCCCGAGAAGGCAATGAGTCATCATACTTGTTCCAATTAGCACGTCTAATGATGGTGCCCTCTTCAGTCAAAGCTAATATTTTTCGTTCTAAAGAAGAGTCTCCAGGATGGGAATTTGTTTGTGGGAGTGCTTATATATTCGTAATTGGAATCCTCTTGACTGGTGAACTGCAGTAATAGAATATATGCAAGTTGTGTGTATTGATTAACTCCCTTTCACATTGAGGATCTCTGCCTTTTTATATCAATCAAAAGCACCCTTCTAATGATGGCACCCATTCTCACCTTCTGCTCTATTTTTTTTATTATTTGGGGGTACACTAATTGGAACAAATATTATGTTACTTGAGGTTACCCATGCAGCCTTAACGTACATGGGTGTCTGCTCCCCGGGTAACGTTGGTAGGAGTGAAAATATTGCATTGGGTGTATAAAAACCATAATTTAAAATATTTTAAAGGATGTAGATTGACACAAGATCGCACAATAATTTTTCAGCAAATACATCCTGAGCTCCAGAAACACTTGGAACAGGTTCAGGGCTAGATGGGCAAAGGGCTATACATACATGAGGCTAGACAGGTATAGGGCTATACAGAGTTGAGTTGGACTGAGTGCACACTGCAAATCCTTATATCACATAGGTATATGCTATTGGATCTAAGAATTTGCATATAAACTAAGTGTGCATTCGATCAGTCCAACTAAACTCTGTCTAGCCCTATACCCGTTTGGTCTCATATATGTATAGCCCTATGCTCATCTAGCCCTAGGCCCATCTTGACCTTTGCCCATCTAGCTCTTTGCCCATTTCTCAACTTACCTTTGTTCCATGTGTTTTAGACGATGCTTTTGATAAAACCATTTTGCACAGTCCTGTGTCAATCCTACATCCTTTCACCACTTAAAATGGTTTTTATACACCCTTTCCTTTAGAACTAAGCTGCACGAATAGCGGCTGTTGAAGGAAAGTTTCCATTGCAGTAGGGAAGGAACACAATGAAATCTTGTAGTATAAAGAAGGTATTAGCTTCTTTATGTTACAAGATTTCATTGTGTAGTATTAGTTTTACTGTGCAGCTATTTGACTTTAACCTACCTAGAAGTAAAGGTTCGAACAGCAGAGCTCTCTAGTCAACGATCATCAAACACTGTACAGTATGCATGCATATTTGTATGCCTAGTCTTGTGTAGCCACGTCAGTGATTCGAAAATATCTGATCTGGCAAATGTGTGGGATTTGCCTATTAAATTATATTCTCCATTGAGATACTTTATGTACGTAATTGCTTCAAATCTGTAAAAGGCACTTGATGCTAATAATTCGAGTGCACTGCCGAGAGATGAGATCTGTAGAACCTTCCTGGTGGCCTGTAGCTTAGTTCGAAAAACAACAAGTATAAGAATAAATTAATACTCTTTATAATACTGGTGTTACAAACCCATACCTCGCCATCTGTGCTTCCAATGTCTCTAAGCCCATTGAACTACTTTGTCTTGTAGCTGGTGTGTCAAAATACCCAAAAATTTACTTGTGAAAGCTAGTGACTCTCCATATCATTAGTTTCTGGGCAAAAATGAATTACAGTAATGTACAGCAGCCTGTTTCTCTGTGTTAACTCTACATATTTGGAATCCTACCATACTTCTTAAAGTAGCAAAATCTCTTCTTTAGTAGTATTATTATACTTTTATACTATTATAATTATAATATTCTCACTGAAGTATAATTATTGTCATGTAATATGCTATACAATTATATGCTTGAATGATTGTGTGCATGGGTGCTTGTAAATTCTGCTACTGCTATATATATATGTAGCATTTCAAGTCAATGTTACAGTTTCCAAGTGATGAAGTGAAGAAAGGAGAAAAGATTGGCCGTGGTTCCTACTGGAAAGTATATGAAGGCAGACTGAGTGGTAATCGCTGTGCTGTTAAATGCTTCAAACCAGTATTTAAGGGGGAGGATAGCGATGCTCTGGCTCTCAGAGATAGTATAATTCTAGAATGCTCTAAATGGTTGTCTTTTGATCATGTA
Organism: Halisarca cf. caerulea; assembly: GCA_963170055.1. Lineage (NCBI taxonomy): Eukaryota > Metazoa > Porifera > Demospongiae > Chondrillida > Halisarcidae > Halisarca > Halisarca cf. caerulea. The sequence goes on from CAUJGJ010000003.1 coordinate 1,644,970, forward strand.
AACATTGTGAAATTTTTTGGCATTGCTTATATTGAGGCCAGTCAATCAATTCCATCACTAATATTGGAACTTATGGATAAAAGCCTAATAAATCATCTTCAAAATACTATGACAAACAAGCTCTTATTCCCCCTACTAACCAAAGTCTCCATTTTACATCAAGTTGCTAATGGATTGAACTACCTACACAGTGAAAAGAATCTTGTTCATGGAGATCTTACTGCTAGCAATGTTCTCCTTAAAGAAGATTCCCCTGGAAACTTTGTTGCAAAATTGACTGATTTTGGAATGAGTAGAGCAGTTGATGGACGTGATATGTCATTGTCAAGTGCATACGGCACATTGAATTACATGCCACCCGAAATATTGAACGCTGGGGACGTCAGTGCAAAAGTGGATGTGTACTCATTGGGAGTGCTCATGGTTCACATGTTAACTCATAAGGTTCCCAGACCTTCTCATGCACTGGTATTTGACAGTTCCAGGGTACCAGTTGCTGTTAGTGAATTCAAAAGATATTCACATCTTTTAATGAATCTGACAAGAGAAGATAAGCTAATACTACCATTAATTGAATCATGCATTCAGTATGATCAAACTTATAGGCCTTTCATGAAGGATATTATTACAAAAATTGAGAATGTCAATCACGAATTAGCTCGCTTAACCTCAGTTGCTGCAATTAGTGGAGTAGTGACCAGCTCTGGCATTGTCATTTCAGGCCCAGCAATCACTCAATGTGTTATTACTAACAGTATCATTAATTTGGGAGGAGGAGATTCTAGCCAAACTGAGGTGAGCATTTCTGATATCCACATACGTAGCTTTCTTTTGTGTTTACCATAATACGTTATAGCATAATCATAAAACAGGCCATTACAGGTATATAAAACAAGCCATTATAATACTATGTATAGTTCAAGTAACCAGCAGCAGAGGTGGTAATGAACGGTTATTTGTGAATCAGCTTTTTATATACACACATGCGGTGCAAATGAAGAATACTGCAACCCATCATGTTAAAGGATGAATGTCACATTTTATCATTTCATATATCAAGTGACAACCAATAGTTATTGCTGAAAGTTGTAGTGAAAGTTGTTGGAATGTTTCTTTCGGGAGAAAATTAATGTATACTTCTGGTAAATTGCATATTACACGTACTTTGACCAAATTTCAAAAATCCACATTATAGCAACCCATGCATATTATTGTACTACAAAGGGCTGAAGTTGTCCTGACATACACAACTATTATATGAAGTTTATAGGAATTTGGTCTAAGTACTGGTTTAAGCAATACCAAGTACTCAGCATGCGTATATAGTTGATAGAAGCATGCAAATATTATTAATAATTTTTTATAACAGAGCTCAATTTCTATTCATTAGTATGCAATTTATATTTCTGCTAGTATACATTTTGAGCAAATGTTCCCTAACCACCTAATATGAATGTCTTTTAGACTCATATATGCTTGTTTATTGCAGAGGCTATATAGCTTGTATGACACTGCTGTATCCGAGGGGATTGAATTGAGCTACATGTCAAAGTAATAATATGATAATATCAAGTCTTAAGGCAATAATCACATTGTTGGCAAATTTTGATTTCGTGATAAAGCGTAGCATGTGATTATAGTGATATAATCATGATTAAATACTAGGCATTGACCCTAGCTGTTCTAATCAAAAGTTAGCAGACGGTCTTGGATACGGAAACTGATTTATCCTGCATTGGGAGGCCTTTGGCCATGAGGTTACTACACTACATAGGTACCATGGCAAAAATGTACTTATTGGTCTTGTTCAACTTATTAATAAACTTTTATAAGATTTTCGACTTTGTGGTCATGAAGTGTATTTGGAATTTTTGCATAGTGCAATTAATATGATTGTAACCATCATTAGACGCACATGCCAGATGAAATTAATTCAATATCACCCAAACCTATAATGTTGAAATATTGTTGATAATAATAATAATAATAATAATAATACCAGATATTTATCTTTGCATTTAGATTGCTCATAAAAGAGATCATGGTGATATTGAGGACAGCCAACCAGCTAAGGTTCCTAAGAAGATTCCATACAGGGAACAGAAGGTATGACATTCTACAGTAGGGATAATTTCTGTTTGTGGGACTAGTGACATGTATGCCGATATATATTTTTCTTCATCGCCAAGCCTTAGGAAGAAAATTATTAAAAATTGTGCACTCAAGGATATATTTGTACAATGTGGCCAAGTGCAACGTGTGAAACACAAGTATGACCTGTACATAACGTGCAAGACAACTTTATTTGAAAGCATGCTTACCCTTAATTGCAATTTGCATGCATGATGTGCCCTACACTTCTACTACCAGGTATCCTAGGCAAAGTGGTCATATGTTACTGCATGTTATTCCGTTCATTACAGTTTACTTCAACTGATGTAATTTTAGCAAGGACTGATGAAGATTGTGTAGAGCGAGATTCAGCAGTTGCACTACATACTGCTGCTGATCTAGACAGGACATCTCACCAGAATCAAGTAAGAAGATGCTTGTTCTAGATCTGCTCACCAGGTTGTTTACCCGTGCAATGTACTAACACATGAGCCAATAGTTTTGTAGAGAGTCTGCAGTATTCATATTCATGCATTCCCGATTACCTAGCAATAACAGGACCTGGTATATTGGTTTTAATGTGTATCCCTGTAGGCTTTCATGCACTATAAGGCTAAGTTGTCTGACTGTAAGCTGAGAGCAGAAGCTAAAAGTCCTAAAGCTATTGAGAATCCAAGAGCTGTATATTTTGAAGGAAAAATCTGTTTATGTGAAGGATGGCGTGTCTACCATCAGTCTCTATATACTTTGGATGTTGCAAATGGGCAGTGGTCAACTATCCAATTCAATGATGATCAGGAAAAATGTGGAGTCACCTTAGCCACAGCTAGTGGCAAGCTTTATGTTGTGGGGGGTCACTGGAGGAAAGATGAGCATGAGGAGATGTATTCAGGGAATGTGTATGTACTTAATGATGATTTTTCATGGTCACAGCCAACACTGCCTTCACTCATAACTGGAAGGCGGGCTGCCACGTCAGTAGGCTTTGCAAGCTACCTGCTTGTTGCTGGTGGTTGGGGTAATGATGATACTCTATTGTCTTCTGTTGAAGGTATAAATACTGCTGTATCAGCACCTTACTGGTGGGAAGTGTGCGACCTGCCAATACAGTCTCATTATCTCCAAAGCACTGTCTCTGCAAACTTGGTATATTTTGGATTGGGATTTCATACAGCAAAATCACTATATTCTGTTGAATCGTCGAAAATTGTGGCATTCATCAATAACAGAGAGATTCCCAGAAGTAAAACAGGGTTTTGGCAAGCAATTCCAGAAACACCATACAAACTGAGTGGATTGGGTGCCATTGACAGCTACCTTCTTGTTGTTGGAGGAAGAGATGATAAGCAGCGCAGATCATCAGCATATCTATATGACAGTCATGAGAACAAATGGTTTGAAGTTTTTCAGGCAGAGCCTGCTCGGGAGTCTGCAGCAGTTGTAACTTGTATGAATGGTAGCACTTTACAATTGTTTGTATTATGTGGGTGGGGTGGTAATAGGATTGTCCAGTCAATGAAATTGGATCCTCAGGAACAATTGTAGGATCTCTCAAACACTTGGTTTCTGTCATTAATTTTATAGAATGATTTTGAACCTTTTTAACTGATTCAGAAATTGATGATCAATGCCAATGAATGATGTCTACATTATATTAAAGTGTGTATATTCATGTATGCAATACATTTGCACTACTAGCAGTACTAACATATTCTATAAACATCATGCAAAAATGCTTTGATAAACCAGGTCGTAAGTGCATATGTTTTTCTCCACACTGAACGTTTCGCTCAACAACTGACTGCTATATACCATTAGATTGCTGGTCATGATATTAAATAAGACTATCAAATAAATCAAGTTTTTCATGGGAATGTGTGACACTTTTAATAGTTTGTTATTTGGTGTATATTAATCAATACAAATGCATTCTACACATTGACTATTTACAGTAGGTATAATTAAATTAAATATACATAATAATTAAGATGATTATAATACAGCAAATTCAGTAAATATGCTACATATTATGTATTAATCCAACCATGCAGTTCTTGCCTAGTGTATAGTCATTATAATTATTTAAATAATTATTTGTTGCATTAATTTCTGAATCATCAATCATTGTGACAAACTCAGGGGGTGAGTGCCTGGTTATCCACTGATAACATACTAATCCTGTGTCTGTGTGATAGCTGTCCTTTCTCGGCTACATCTGAATCCTTTTGTCCTTTGTCTTGTTTGTTCAGTGTCTTTACCATCATTATCTTCAATCCAAAGGTCACCCCTCCAAGGATTACAGGAACAGCCAGTGTGCCAAATACTGACCTCAGTGAACCCTGCTGAGTATCTATGTTGATTGAATAACCCCCAGAAGCCACCACTGTACAATAGCAGCAAATCATAACCAGCAATGGCACCATCACAAAAGCTTGATGTGCAGAAGTTCTTCCATCCTTGGACTTCAGAGCACTTGGAGTGAAGAGGTAAGCAGATACGGTGAATACTACAGCAAGTAGATTCACGAGACAGAAAGCAAAAAGGATTATTACCAATGTATTGGTAACCACTGCAAATGGTTCTGTAAGTATTGCAAAAAGGATCAGCAGTGCAGTTACTGAAACACATTGCATTGAAATTACTGTTACAAATATTCCTGCTCCAAATATTACACGTTTCCCACGATGGATGTTACAACAACAAAAGAGGGACATCGGTATGAGGAAAACAAAAGGAATGGCTGGTGATTTGATTTTGCAGGCAAAATAGATGCCTATGGGTATTCCTGGCAGAATGTAAATTCCAATTGCAGATATATACACAGCGTATGGGACTTTGTCCTGACCTTGGGGAAATACTATTCTTGCAGTTGAAATATGAACATAAGTTACCACAATGATTAGAAGTAAGCCAATTATTGTTGATCCACACATTAGTCCATAGTGATCATATTGATAAGCATAGCAGCTGCTCTTCTCTGCATAGTCCTTTAAGTGTCTTTTCATCTTGATTATTGCAATCATGAATATGAGAATAGATTGAAATATTCCACCGAAAACCAGTACTATTAATGGGTAATAATAAGCACTCCCTGAATCAGATTTTGAGATTTCTGTGTCCAAAGGTAGGCGCTGGAAGGAATGTTCTTCAATACCTTGAACAACTACATATCCAGGATGTGTCTTTTGGATGGTATCTCCTAGTGCATAGTCCTGTAGCTATACAAGTAGAGACAAAACATATATCTGATTCCATGTACATATTAGTCTGGCCTGCTACGACCGTCCCACATATGCGCCGAGGGGCGAGGAAGGGGAGGGGTGTATGTGGGATAGCAGGCCAGACTATGTACGTAGATAAGACATTACAGTCAAAACCCTCTATAGGGGATCTCCTAGGAATGCTGAAAATGTCCACTACTATAGTGTACATTAATAATGATTGATATTATATACATAATATACATATATACATATATTATATATATCTATATATATGTATATATATATATATATATAGATATATATATTATATAATATATATATATATATACATAAATTATATCTATCTATATATATGTATATATATATATATATATATATATATATATATAGATATATATATTATATAATATTATATATATATATTCAGTACTAAATATGAAGTGCCGGTACTATGGAACTTCTGCTGTGGTTAAGTTGCCTAGCCATACTTGCCACAATTGAACTCCCAGTTCATGGAGATGATACAGACAAGAAATATTTGATGTGCGCATAGCTTTCATGTGGTTTATACTGCCTTTGACTTTATGTACTTACTTGTTCCAAATTACCCCACTTTGCCTCATATCATTACCAGTTGTGCTTCTCTAGCTATATAAATATCATATCAGCTAGCTTTAGTCCACTGAAATGTATTATCATGCCACTCATCTGCTGAGAACAACTCACTGAAGCAGTCATTTCCAATAAGAATTGAAATGTATCCCTTGGACAAGGAGTGGGTACTGTTAAAGTTACCTTCGGAGTTTCCCACGGTCTGAAGTAGTTCAACGTAAAAAGTGTGATCCGATTGACATATTCTGGCCTGATGTAGAAGAACACTGGAGAAGAAAGCCACACCCAATCTTTGCTGACATACCCTGACACATTTGTGTATAATATGTTCTTTATGGTTCCATTGGGTAAGGCAGACTGATAGTTAACAATCACTGAATATGGCAGGCGTCCATTTGGTGGATAGAATGTTTTGTAAAGTTTATGCCGATTTTCAGTGTAATTCTTGAACGTACCTTCCTCAAACTCTGTGTAGTGAGCAATACAGCTCTCTTGTGATAATACTTCACAATTACAAACTGCCAAAGCTACCAGAAGGCCAATAAACATGTTGTGTACTCTAACTTGCAATACTTGGGAATTCCTGGAGTGCTGAATGCTCCATCGATCAAACACAGATTCACTATTATTGGCAATTTGTTATCACAAATATAGTGTCTGGTGTGATGTTAAAACTGAAAATTTAAGCACTTTCATGAATGGATAATAATACTGAAACTGTCCACATATACCACATGGTCTCGATCTTTTGCTGAAAATTACTATGATGCATGTACAGTACATATCTCACCTACTGCTAGTTTGAGCCTCATCACTGCATACATTATTAAGTTTGATGATTCCCTTCAATCTGCTCTAATGAGTGCAGGGTAAGCCAACATATGGTTAGCCTATAAAAGGAAAAAAATACCAGCTCTGCAGAGAATGTGACAAGCTATCTTCTTAACGATTCTTAGAAAAAATCCAGAGCTTCCTGAAAAGTGTGGATGATGTGTACATGTACCTTCCTTCTCTGAATCACTGGTAGTCCAAATGTGCCACAAAATGCATATGTTTTAATCATCGATGGCTGCTGAGTATGCAACGCAGTATATCATGTTGTACTTTAATTATAATACTACTGGGAAAATCTGTACATAATCAATTTAGGTGCTCTGTTCTCATGAACAAACACATCATGATAATGGTATATGCATGTTTCTTATAGGTGAATTTGAAAACTTAGTCTATTGTTAACGTCAATATATACCCTGGCTTGTGAACATATTTAACTACAGGAATAGTTTACATGTACATGGACTTGTGTGTGCTTCAGCTTGCTAAATGATAGGAATTAATAATTAATGATGTTAATAGCATTTCTCAAGATGAATGATAGACTACTACATCCATTCTCCTATGTATTTAATGTGCATTTGTTATCAAGATGTATAGTTGAATGGATATTTATTTCCTTCATAGTAAAATATTTTCTCTTAGGCTAATCTTTTGGATTGATCACGAATGAAAACTTCAGAATCTGTAAAAGCTTCTACAAGTTAAAGATAAATCATAATACTCTGAATCATAAAAAATGGTTCAAACACCAGTTAAAGAGCATACAAAGTGTACATTGCATGTAATCTGGTACAAAGATATATATATATATATATCGTGTGCAGAATGCATTCGAATATTATGAAATTAAAACTGATGATATTCAATAGAGACAAATTTGGTGTGGCTCTCAATGAAATTGTTGTTCAAAATTGAACAACTCAATATTATCTACTTTAATACTTTCAATATTTAATTTATCATGTGGCTATAATTAGAAGAATAGTGCAGTTTTTCATTATCAGGTAATTTTAAAGTAATACATCATCTATATACATGTACAGTTAGTACTGTGTGTGGTCAGTAAATAAATGCTATAAAATTTTAACACAGACTCAGTATATATTAAATGCATTAATTTATAATTATTCAGTTCAAATCACAATATACAAATGTACAGTTACTGTATGCATACATTATCAATCAGTGTCATAATTTGCATATGGACATAGACTGTGCATAGTAATGTACTACGATGCATGGCACACATGTATTATTGTGTTCAAAATCATAATCAGGATAGAGTGCAACAGTAGAAGGATTCAGGTGTCAGTAGCTCATGTGTCCATACAGCCTAGATCAAGCATTAAAACTAACGAGTGTGAATTTAAGTTTGTATTTATATTTGTTGACAATGTGTGTTTATAGTATAAAACTGTATCTGCAGTGTTCCAGTGTGTACATGGATATATTGTGATTCAGGGGTGTATGTGTGAATGTACTGTAGAAGACTTTAAGTTAGTGCATTCATTTATATGAATATTTATATCATGTGCTTGTGTGGGATCCATGCATACTTCTAGTGTTCTGCGTATTTTTATAGGCACCAAGTCTCTCTGGACTACACTCTTTGGATGCATGAGGACTTTGAATAATGAATACCTCAAATATGTTTGGTAAGTTACATACAGTGCATGCAGCTGTAGTGGTATTAAGACATGCAAGGAACTGAGCTATATAGATCAAGATATAGCTTGTATAGTAGACCATATGCTTCTGCTTTCATCCTAATGAGGAACAGTAAGTACAGGCCATATTCACTGAGCGCTATGATGGTGTGGTGAACATTTTCTGATGGCAGCAACATGATTGCATCTGAAGGCCTTATCTGCTGATTGTCTGCTTGTAGGATTAACGTTGGCCAGTAAAAGATTATCTTTACTTCTGCCTTTGATGCTTGACAAGACTATAGAAGTTTAATGGCATTGTATCAACATCTCCCATGTTGCAATGGAGAGCAATTGCAAGGTTGGATGCTGTTTGCCTTGCTTTACAACCAGTGCCATTTCTGCTCATCTTTGAGGTTCTTGATGTTGAGCTTCGGTGTAGCTGCTCAAATCATATTCCTCCACTCACTCCGATCCTGTGCCAAGTTCTCTAGTCTAGCTCCTGTTGTGCTGGTTCAGGGGCCATGTTGGCTTGTCTTTCTATATTAATATGAATCATGTTGTCGAATGCTGAATCAAAGAGACATAGCTGGAGTTATGGTAATAGCATTGTGATATACATGTTCATTATATATATTGATGATAACCTTAATTTCATGCAAACTTTGAAATTACCAAAATGCATTCGAACCTACTCACAACAACACTACTGGTTCCACTGCACTTCCGTAGCCCATAGCTGAATACAATTTTTTTGTATTGAAAATTGACTTAAATTGAATATACATACATGCAACATCCCTGCATGAAAAGTATTTTTGCACAAGATTTCACTGTACATGATATCATGTATTGAGAGTAGTTGCAAATGAGTAAAATAACTGCTTCAGGTTTACATGCAGATGGAGCATAAAATTATGTTCCAGCATTAATCACTGTAATTAATGTGGTATAGACTCATGCAGTAACATTTAGTACGATGCAAATGATACATTACTATAGGGAATCCTTGGAAAACATTCATGTTATATTTCTGTGATTTTAGGAACAAAAGGTGTACTTGCCAAGAAAATACCAGCACTTAGGCCATACAAAATCTATAATATTACATTTTAGGTAGAATTCAGCATCAATTAAGCTACGTATATGCTTTATTATGGATTCCTTCCCACATCTATTAGCATACTTCACTTGTTCACTTGTAGCATACTTCACTTCACTATGTTATGGATGAGGAAATATGAAATAAAAATGTGTGAAAGTGAAAATAAGTGAAAATATTTCTGTTACACTAGGCAACATTGTTGGGGCAACATGTTGCCCCAACAATGTTGCTCAGTGTATGTTAAAATGTTGCTTTTTGCCAAGAGCTAGCAACATGTTGCCAGAGAATGAAAAATGCTCCATTCTCTGGCAATATGTTGCCCAAAACATCACAGGTTTCCTAGGAGATGGCCAGCTGCAGAAGAGCACAGGATTGTCAGAATGGCAATGACAAGCTACAGAACACTTAATGTCATTGTTTGATCCACTGTTATATGACATAAAACAAAGATTCATTTCTCAAAACTCGCAGAATGCACATGTATCACTCATGTGCAGCTCTTGCAATAGCTATTGCTATGCACCATGTGCAGATTGACTAGAAATCCATAGCTTAGCACACAATTGGTGATTTATTTCAATTTTGTGCCACTTTTTATCTTAGTAGCTGTTAAGGCAGCAATAACTCTTCTTCTTGTAGCAGTCATTTTTTGCAGGCTTTAAGCGATTTCTCCCCTTATGTTGCCAAGCAATGTTGTCAAGTGTATGCTAAATGTTGCTAGTACAATGTTGCCAGCAACATTTGGTCAACAACCTGTTGCTGTGGAATGTTGCCTCAGTAAAAGTTGCCTAGTGTATGCCCTGTTTTACAGTACAAATTATTAACTGTTATTACAAAGTTAGAGGTGCCATTAACAGAATGCTGCTTAATACATACACGTAGGTTTTGTGTCACAATAGCAAGGTTGTAATGAGTAGACTTTACTCAATGCATGTGCATATGCACTACATGTATGCAATGCCATTCATATGGTCAAATGTGACACTCAGACTGTTGATCTCTTCTGCATGTGTTAATTGTAGCATGTATTATTATTAATTAATTAAAGCAAACATCAGTTGCAAATACAGCAATTATAGGTATTACTTCATCACCTATATATATATATATATATATATATATATATATATATATATATATATATATATATATATATATATATATATATATATATATATATATATATATGTATATATATATATGTATATATATATATATATATATATATATATATATATATATATATATATATATATATATATATATATATATATATATGTATATATGTTACAGTAATTCAACTGTATAAATTATCCATGAGCAAAGCACAGATTATAAGGAGATACAAACTTGTCCAGAGTTTCTCCAAGGGAAGTTTTATGGCTGACCTTACCGATGTTAATACTGTTGTAGCGATTTTTATAACATTTGATATCTTTGCACTTAGAAGCTTTGCCTTTTTTTGTTGCATAGAAGGTTAATTAACTTTATTATCTTGAAACCAATAATCATTAGTGCCTGTGGATTCCCATGCACGGGATGCCGTATATGGATTACGCAATACTTATCCCTCGCTCTATATTCTTTGCGACTCGTAAGGCGTTCAGGCTACTATTTTCTGACGAAACAGGTGAGTACAGGGGTTAATATGAAAGGCAAGGTGGTTAGAAACTCGTATCTGTAGGTACTACAGTAGGATGTCTCCGAAATATCTCCTTTAAACAGGACACCATACCTCCTTTAAACTGGCAGGACACCATTGCTGTGTTCCCTTTGAACTCCCTGACATTCACATAATATGCACAGTTGGATCCTCTCAGACAGCTTATTGTGGTCCCAATGGTCTCCCTACTGCAGAGATTTCACTGTAGGTAAGCTGTAACCTCTTGAAACCTTCCCAATGGATACCTAGTCCTTTGTTGCCCAAGAAGGGTTTGGCTCCGCGAGACTAATGGATACCTGCCTGGTAACAGCTTATGCAGGGAATTTTTTGTGATTTTTGGTTGATTATGTGAATTTGTGTCTTCCTATGGTAGTCCCAGGCTTTTGTCTAGGGTGTTCGTTTTGTATCCTTATCAATGAAGAATGTAAGGACATAAGCTGAGGGGCCACTCCCCCTGCCCTATCACCCCCCACCCTCCCCCAAGTGTGATTAATGAACATAAAGTGTTTTGTCAAATATTTTCAGATTGTACTAACGTGATCAAAAATGGTCAGAGATGCCACATTTTGCAGTTGAAAGTCCCACACAACAATTTCTTTAATGCCACTGTACTGTATTGTTGTTCCCCTTTAACATTTTTCTGATCAGAACCCTATGCAAAACTTCTTTGAATTTCATATTAATACCTACGTATATACACCTTTCTATTATCACCCATAGCATACCTGGGTCCAATAGAAGGAGCTTTTATGTGGACAGGGAAAAATCCATCTAATTTTCAGTCTGTGAAGCCCTAGTATAAGTTGGGAAAGCCCTAACATATAGATGTATTGGAAAGCTTCTAAATGATTTGTTTGACAATGTGCAAGTAGTATATACACAAAATACATATTCTCAATAAAAATTTTTCAACAACATGCAATATAGATAATTGAATTTTAAATCCATGCATATCTCATGAAATGAAATCATGTGTGCATTTTAATGTGATAAATGGAGATGTCATACATCAGAAGGTCTTTTAATGTTGGGATATGTGTTTGGCAGATGTTAATGACTTGTTAGAACATGCGTAAAATTAGCAATCTTGTATTACTAGAGAGGATAATGGCAAGTATGTAAATACTTGCCATTTTCTTGATTGCGTTTAGCCAATTGCTTAATATGGTTTAACTTAAGTAGCCAGTTCAACAAGCCAAACAATTTGTTTGTAATAGCTATTGTAATTTTTAGTCGCTATCAGGATACATGAAATTTTTGTAGACATGCATATCCTTGTATACACATAACTTTGTCCACAACAGTTAGATTACTGTATATAGTAGATGGAAGTGTGTTTTGATATACAATAAACGACCCCAAATTATAATTTGGCAAGTGTTTGAATATAACTATGAAGAGAGTGTAGTAAGCTTGCCATTCTTGAGATGTGCCAATTTTAGCCCATTGTCAAGGTACGTATGTTAGTGACTTGAATACATATACCTATAAAACTAGCTGAAATTGGCAATGATACACTACATACACTATATACCTTACAAGGAGTGCCTGTTTCCATTGGATGGAGAGGGAACTGCTTTTTTGTATGATTTGTCTAAAACTGCACATTATTACATTGTATGTGCATTGCTGTTTTATGCAGGATATTTCAATACTTATGCATTATAATCTTTTAGGAAGGAACAATCATGACCAGAATACTATGGGAATTATCTATTGTTTGTACCATTTGCAGATTTTGGTCTCTAAAGTCTTCGGTGCAAGGTATATGTACGTATGTGCATATGTTCAGTTCATAATATATAGTGTGGCTATAGCTCAGTAGTTCGTGTTTCTGTATACTATTAGACAGTATCTCAGAAATCTGTATTACAAGATTTGTTGGTTGATACACTTGAGTAATTAGCAGGTCTTTTTCCTGTAGCTAGTTACTATTACTATATTCATATTCAATCTCTGTATAAGATCGAATCATTATTTGTTCAATTAGGTAAGGTTCACCACTATCTGTGTTTCATGAATTTCTCAATGGTCAAATTGTGAGTTCAGCATCCGTACTTTAATTTGTTTGTACGTTTCTACATCACATTCATGCTAGTGCTGCTCAATAAGTGATTACATTAGTTTGGAGAATACAATGCTTCCTTCGTAATTGCTTTAGACTCAGTTTACAAGTACTATAGGCACATTCATGCACATGCAGTTTATAACATTGTATATGTTACTTTATGCATCAGTACAGTATATGTGTAGTTATATTATGGTATGCGCTTGCCTTATTGCTCCAAGACAAATAATAATCATCTTCATCTATTAGGTCAAACAGCTATCTGGAGTGGTACCAACTATGTCAGTGGTAGTGGATTCTGTTTTGGTGATCAGCAACTGAAGGAAGGGACTCCATTCTTATCATGTACATCCTCAGGATTCCCTGGAGAGGTGACTGCTTATACCATACGATGGCTCGTTGATGGTGGCTCTGCCTTGACTGAGGCTCAAGTGCAAGGCATGTATCCTGTTATTGCCGTACTCACATCAGAAGGGGCGTCTCAACTGAACATTCCCAATGTTACTAGTTTGGGAGTGTCCTCTGTTGCCTGTAGGATATCAGGTGAAGACAGTGATGGTAGACAAGTGTTAGAGCCAGTGTTATCAACATCTGAGAATATCTTTGTTGTTAGCGGTAGGCAAACAGCACAGTACTTCATTGCATGTTATCTTTTTGTGTGCATACATAATAGTTAGATTTAGCGAAGGAAATTGTAAAGTATAGCATAGATTGAAGTGAATGCTATATAAGTAGGTGGCAGTGAGGGATGTATTCATATTAATACTCTACCCCCATTCAATCTAAACCCTGCAGGTCTAGATCTATGACATCAGTCTACACACATGTCATTGAATAATTAACACTTTAACCATCTATCTAGAACTAGACATGTCTAGCCTATGTAGTCTTTGTGAAAATAGCCTTTTCTGTATTAAATAAATGTGGCCTTCCTTAGCTCTTTTTCTTGTGTTTCCATTGTTGCATTTTACAATCACCTGTGACTTCTTTTGGTGTATCCAATATATAGTAGGTGATTTTCTCTGTAAAATCAGATTATTTGCCGGAGGAACTTTCTATCACTTATTCACAGTGACTGCTACATTTATTATAGCTGTTCCTGCTCCTGAGGTGTCCAGAGTTGCTCCTTCAAACACAAGTGTTGAGGTTACAGTCAGTAAACCAAGTGGACTGTGTGAAGGTCTTAGGAGTAGTCAGATAACTTATGAATTCAAGGTGTACAGGAGTAATAGTTAGTGACAACTGAAAATGTAACCACCTCTGGACCAACTGCAACTGCTACCTTATCTGGTCTCAGCAATACAGAATACAGAGTTGAAATTCGAGGAATCACTGATGTGATCAGCCAAGCTATACCAATATCTGTCACTTTCACGACATTAGGAGGTACGTATGTGTATATGTGGTATTGGACAGGTCAAAGTGAAAAGTGTGCTAATGATCGACTTATATACATGCACAGTTCCCACTCTGTTGTACTTGAGCAAATTAGACATGTACAGTAACACATTGATCTAGGGATGGACGATATTGCTTCACAATTATCACAAGCATCTACTGGCTACGCAGTCCCTTCAGAACAAATTGGAATGCTTCTCTTAGTGCAACTGAGTTAGTATACACCTATTCCATGAAACTGTTTCTCTAAGATTAACAAAGAAATTAAGTGCTTTGTTTCTTTGAAGCAGTTAAAGGGCACATTCAACAATTTGATACTAAGGGTGAAGTTTATATACAGTGGAATCCTCTAATCCGGACACCTTGGGACCAGAAAGGACTGTCCTGATTACTGAGGTGTCCTCATTTCAGGTGTCAAGATGTACTGTGGCAAGGCATAGCATTGTTTAGTACCAGTGGCATATATATGCGTCCATACTAGGGAAATCTCTGCAATTCAGGTATCTGGATTAAAGGGGTTCAACTGCACAATTAAAGGTGAAAGTACGTATATGTATCCATTACAGCACACCTACAGAGGTACTTTGCCTATATATTACATAATAGTATTATGCATTTGTCTGTAGTTAATAATGAGAGTACATATGTAAAAGTAAAGAGATAGTACACCATCAATATTTTGAGTTTCAAATGCACTTACAGTATTGTGTCACAGTTTTCCTAAATGGCTTCAGTGAACTGCAGTGTTTGATGGATTGATTATTACACATGTAAGTACTATACCAACTCCAACTCAAAAGGCCAACTCTCCTTCCTCCTGAAAGCTGGCTCAGACACCCTTTCCACCCCGATGAATCTCCATCGTTGATAACTTTAAATCTCCTCATGTTGCCCCCTATGTTCTCTACACACCTGCACCACCAGTCATATACTTTCAGGTTGCCCCACAGCATTGCAGGATGGAAGATACACTTGGCAACATGATTTGGTCCTGCTGAGTATTTTCCGCAGTCTCCAACAACAACTGGAAGTAACCAGCATGGTCTTTGCTGACCTCCCGGGTCTTATATGGGCCTCCAAAGCACCACAATCTACCATCCCTTTGGAGATAACAATCACCTCCTCCAGACCCGATATTGGGATTGTGCTTATGAACTGACCATCTGCGGCAACACTCTAGACACTATGAATGCTGCCCATACCAGAAAATCTACCAAGGAAGAGTACCTCCACCTGCTGTCAGATCTAAGTAGAAGAGGATGGCAGACCAGGTACACCACCACTGAAATTGGTGCACTTGGTCTTCTGAATCCAATTTGCCTTTTGGAACTGGCTGACAACTTCCCGATTATTCCGCTCCTTGAATGGAAGAACATCTTGAGGAGAGGAGCCATGATTGCCATCAACTGATCACAAGCAATCTTAATTGCCAGAGCTAATCGTCAATGGACAGAACCTCCATGCATCCAGTAAATCTGCGTTAACTACTACACCAAGTACTGTCACATTACTAGTTAACTTACCTGTTCAATTTGCCTAATATGTGTGTATGTAGTACTGATTACAGTTTTATTCTGTATACACAGTTATTTTAATTAAGTCCATGCACCAGATTTATGTACCCATATCTTATATCATCATCTCATCAGTACAGTTTTGACAAGAATGAATTCCAGAAACCACTGTTTGTTTCTTTCTTTTTCAATCCTGTGTCCGAGAGCTCTCATGCTCACACACATATGCAGGCCTGTAGCCAGGTTGAATTATGGGGGGTTCTTTTGGACCAAAGTGGAACTCTTCGCTATGTAAACGGCCATTGTGGTGTTTTTGTGGTGTGGCATGATATGTAACACACAATCTGTGCGAATCTAATAATGGCTTTTCTCCCCCCATTTCGAACCTTCTCCCAAACCAATTTCATAATGTATACAATAGCAAAGGTTTACCACCAGGATTCTGTCCAGTATATGGGGAGCTAGTAGTGCTAAGTACTGTACAGAGGTCCTACTTTAGTGTCAAAATTAACCTTAAATGGTCCAAAATGGCCTCCAATACCCCTTTGCATAACCTAAAAGCTGAAATTTTCCCTGGAGTAGCCTACCTCTCACTCCCTACTTTTACCCCCCCCCCCCCCCGCAATACCACTTACACATCTATATCAATTAGATAACTACACCAAGTGCATTTTATAGACATCTAGGATAACATATGCACATATTTGTCCCTACAATACATTGTAATTACCCTCCCTCCCCCAATTGATTATTGTCACAAAAGAGACCCTATTATACATACAGTATATAGATACATCAAAACTACAATCATATCTGGCAAGGCAGACACGCACTCTAATACTGAAGCCCTGCCCCCCCCCATAAAAATTAATCTTAAATGGAACCCTGACCATGTATGTGTATAATACACTTTATCTCTGCTACATGTGTTTTTTGTATTGTGTATATACATAGTATTACTATAAAGACTTAATGGACTTCTAGGATATTCTTAGTATTCTTAGACTAGTCTGTACACTAACACCCACATCGTGTGTATGTATTCTGTACAGTTAGTGTGTGAGATTAAGAGCATATTCAATAGTTAGGTTTTCTCTCAAACTGGTAACATTTACATGCAAAAGATACTTATGTTACTTATGTTGAATCTTTTGATGGAGAAAGTAATGGATTTTGTGTAATTACTTTGAATTTTCCTTTCTTTTCCTTCAGATTTGAATGAATGTGAGAATGACCCAGTACCTTGTGACCACATATGCAGAAACACAATCGGTAGCTACACCTGCAGCTGTGTTCCAGGATATGTGTTAGCTGGTGATGGTGTGACTTGCAACCCTCAAGGTACGCATGAATCATTGTGTCTGTTGTAACAGTTGTATTAATGTATATGATTAATATATATTCGGTGAATGGCATTTGAACTCTGACAACCATTTTAAATACAAGTAGTAGTTGTGGGGGTTCAAGCAAGTTTCCATTTGGACTATCCTTTTTTACCTAATAATTCTAAGTATTTATATATAACCATATACTTAGCGAAGGCATTTATCACTGACTGCTATTATACCTAATGCATAATATTTTCGTTTTCACTTGATTGATGTCAAAAAAATTAATGCTGTAAAAACTCTTCAATCCAAACTTGTGTATGTTGCCCACGCTGTCAATCTGGCCTTTAAAATTCTGTCAACCCCAAATGTTGCCATGATTTGTTGGATTACAGCATGCAGTCTATTCTGACCACCTCTCTCCAATATGGTAAACATCTCTGGTCACAGTGGCCGAAATACAGATTTTTTGCTATAGTGTGACTCATGATGTGCATTACGTGTAATGTTACATGTGATATGACTGTAAAGAGCTATAAAATCCAATGGCTTATAAGGTTTGGCTATGGGTCTGGCATAGCATACATTGTACTTCGCAAGTAATTGTCATCAATTGTACTACATTAATGTGTACGTAATATTAAGCTGTTCAAGTAGAGCAGGAATTTTACTCTCGTGATTATGCGTAGGATTGTGATGTGAAAGTGTCTTAATATGTAACATAATCCTTCCAAAGGATTAATCCTACATTGTCATATTGTATGGATATTGGGGGCTTTGTCATCGTCATATCATACTTATACGTATATATATATTGCTGCTTTGTCGACTTCACAAAAGCGTTTGACAGCATTCCACATGATAAGCTATGGAATCGACTGACTTCAATGGGCGTCAACACAAAAGTTATTAACATATTGAAATCTATGTATAGTAAATGCTCAGCATGTGTCTCTACCCCGAATGGCTTGTCAGACCCTTTTCCAATTCTTTGTGGTGTTAGACAAGGATGTGCCTTGAGCCCTCTTTTATTCAGTCTATATGTTAATAATTTACCAAGTTTGCTCCCTTCTTTCACCTTGCACCATATGAATTTGTCATGTCTGATGTTTGCTGACGATCTGGTGTTAACAGCTGAAAACCCTCAATCTCTCCAACTACAACTTAATATGTTATGCAACTTTTGTGACTCAGCACAACTCAATGTAAACATGATTAAAACAAAGATAATGCAATTTGGCAGCAGCAATAGAGTTGACTATGACTGGCTTATAAAGGATGAAAAAGTCGACGTTGTAGATTCATATAAATATCTAGGAACATGGCTTCATTGTAAGAACAATCTGCAGTTTAGTGTAAAAAAAGTGGCAGAATCTGGAGCAAATGCTATTAAAGGATTAATCAAGAGGATTATAGATAATGATATCACAGACATCCCGGTACTACTGCAACTTTTTCAATCTCTAATTTTGCCAATCTTAACTTACAACACTGAGATCTGGGGTATGCAGAAACTAGATTGCCTAAATAAGCTCTGTGTAAAATTTTACAAGCAATATATTCTAAGACTCCCTTACAATGCATCTAATGCA
>CAUJGJ010000003.1:1669068-1696568 GCA_963170055.1 Halisarca cf. caerulea
TATATATATATATATATATATATATATATGGGCAGTTGCCCAACAGTAGCTTCTTTGATTATTCAGTTTTTTTCGTTATTTCTCTCACTGTTTTTTTGTTTTATTTTGTGGAATATACATGTACTCATGCAACAGTGCCATGCAATTTGTATATTAGGGAATCCTTGCATGGAGACCATTCATATTATTACATATACATATATTATATATATATATATATATAATATTCTTGTGATTTCTTCAAATTTAGAAACAAAAGGTATCGTTGCCAAGACAACGCCAGTTATTTGGCAATACAAAATCTATTACATTTTCATTACAATGTACATATCAATTGAGTTGCTTGTTTTCTATGTATTCCTTCCCACATCCATTAGCATTCTTCCCTCGATTATTCAGTTATGACTAGCAACAGAAAGTGAATATTTCTGTCTTTACAAACAACTGTTACAAATTTATAGGTGCTGTTGACAATGTGCTGTACATGTACATAGTTATGTATCACCCTACACATAAGGTTACTGAAGATGGGACTTTACTCATGCATGCATGTGCATATTTACTACATGCATGTATTCATATCATCAAATGTAACACTGTCGACATATCTCTTCTGTATGTGTTAATGTTGCTAGTATATAGCATGCAATGAAGCATCATTGAATCAATTGATAATACAGAAGTTGTAGTTATTACTTCAAGTAACTGCAATTCAACTTTACTAATATTATTGTGACATAAATAATTCACAGAATCTGATTATGATTAGATATGAATTTGTCCTCAGTTTCTCCAAGAAAAGTTTTATGGGTGACCTTGCAAGTATTGTTCTAGCGATTGTATGACATTTAGTACCTATGCACTAAGGAGATTTGTATTTTTGTTGCACAGAATAAGGTTACACTATTATGTTGTAAATCAATTTTAACTTAAAAGACGCTTGCATCATGAGTGGTACGCTCATATCGAGGGGTCCGCAACTGGGCGGCAATATGACGTACGAGATTCTGCAATCCCACTGAGATTGCACTAAGATTGCAAAGATTTCGGAACAAGATTTCGCAAGATTTTGCCTATCAAGATTTCAAGATTTCGCCTAAGATTTCCAGATTTCAGATATGATTTCAGGATTTCAGGCAAGATTTCAAGATTTCGTTACTGAGTGATTTTGGAATTTCGGCGAAGATTTCTCAGAGGATTTCAAACGCTTACGATTGCAGATTTTAAGATTGCACAAGATTTCAGGATTTCACTTGAGATTTCACTCGATGTGTACGAGATTGCACCGAGTTGCGGGCCCCACGGCTCATGTATAGATACTATATTATTATTATGGTTTTTAATTAGACGGTATAGATTATGCTGTAGACGGATTGCGCAATACTTCTTCCTCACTCGACACCGCGGACACGTACTGTGTTGCTGACTCGTAAGGAGTTCAGGCTACTATTTCTTAAAGAAACTGGTAAGCAAAGGGATGTTATGAAGGGTAAGTTGGGTATAAACTTATATCTGTTGGTACTAAACTTAGAAACCTTCCGCCGGAATGTATACCTATATGGTGACAGCTCATAAGGTTTTTCTCCGTGTTTTTGGTTTGATTATGTAAATTTGCGACTTCCTATGGTAGTCCCTGGATTTTATGTGGGATCTACGTTCTGCAGTTCACACCACTGTATCCGAATTAGCATCAAATTGATCCGATTCAGTTATCAGCGAGGTATGTAGCTGGGAACATGAGCCGAGGTGCCACTCCCCTCTCTTAATATAACCCCCCCCCCCCTCCCTCCCCCCCCCCCCCCCCCTTCTCAAGTGTAGTTAGCCTGGATATAATGAAGGTGCTTTGGCAAATAGTTTCAGTTTTAACTTTATAGAAAGTCAAGTCATTCACAAGGCTTGTTTAGTGAAGTCCAAGAATATATTATGTGCATGGGAGAGTGAAGTGAAGATCTATTAGTGTCAGCGTACTAGAGTGATTAAAAATGGTCACAGATGCCACATTGTCAAGGATAAAAGTCCCACCCCACAATCCCCCCCCCCCCCCCCCCCCTTAATGCCACTGTGCTGTGTTATTACCCCCTGTAATATTTCTGAATAAAACCCTACACCAATCTTGTTTGAATTTCAAATTGATGCATGCCCAAAGTACACTTTAGACCACACCTTATTAGCACCCATGGCTTACCATAAGAAGGAGCTCATAATTATGTAGACAGATAGTTGTTCTAACTGTGAATGGAATCAATACCCCAGTGAAAAATACCTCTAATTTTGAATCGTGAAACAAACCATGACCTAATGAAAGGCATGTTTAAGCCCTTAGGCTAGTAAGAGTTGTAAACGATCCACAATAAAAGTATTGAAGCTTATAATTCATTTGTTTATGCAAATAGTGCACAAAATACACATTGTAAAAAGTAATTAATCAATGACATGTGTCAGGTATTATATCCCAATTTAAAAATTATACAGTTGTTGTGTGTAATATTAACAGACTCTGAATCTCCATAGTTACTATATACTTTGACTTTGAACAAGTACAAGTGGACATGATGTGCATTGCAGTTTGATTGCATACAATGTACTCTTTTATTCAAGACTATCACATGCAATGTATTATAGGAAGATATTTGTTAATTTATTAACATTGAATCCATGCATATCCCAGGAAATTAATTAATGTTATGTGTATTTTGAAGTGAAAAACGGAGATGTTATGCATCAGAAGGTCTTTTATTGTTGGGATATGTGATTGCATATATATGTAAATGGCTTTCATGCATATGAAAATATGATTAGTCACTAAACCTTTTAGAAACCTCTGACTGTACCTGATATTACGATGTATTATGTTGATACATACATGCATACATACATACATGATGCATCGTGTAGTGTGATACATGCCTAGACAATATACTGTGCCCTCAAAGGCATGTCAGATTGTATGTTACAATGTACAAGTAACAACCTTGCATTGCAAGGAAGGATAATGGCAATTATATATACAAATAGCATGGCTTATTATAAACTTTAGTATGCAGTACAACAAGCAAATCATGTAGCATGTAGCAAAAGTAATCAACAGAAGGATTTTGTAATTCTGCATAATCAAGATAAAATCAATATACGCATGTGGGACATGTCCGCGCTAATTCGAAGGTGTGAAAATTTCGGTCTTTTTTACAGCTTCTGTTCTCAACTTGAAGAAGCTTCAGAGCGACAAACGTAGGCTTAACATGTAGGGAGACACATAAGCGTTTCGACGATTACCCTTTTGAAAGACCTGCTTCAAGCGCGCCGAAGCGACTAAGGTTTTACTAGCCCCTACTAAAAAGCAAAACGCTTAGGGTGATAGATGGTGGAGCGCTTTTAAGACTCCTTTTTCACATAAATCGCTATAGCAAAACATTTGCTAACTTTTCCATGCTGCAGCAAAGACAATTCCTCTCCAAAGCCGAGATCTGTAATATTGGCTCTCAAAAGACAAACTTCAAGCGCCTATAACTTGGGACAGGAATAAAAGCTCTCTTGCTGCCACATGGAAAAGTTGTATCCTTCAGATGGCTCAAAGTTGGCACCAAGAGACTGCCTCTAGCTTGTTCCCTCATGCATCACCTAGCCGAAAACTAAAATTCCGAAGAACATTCAGTTCGGTCACAAGCGAACATGTGACACAGCAACCGTGACGACACAAAACGTCACTAAACATGAATTTGGCACTCGTATACGCCCGAATATCAGCCTAAATCACGAGATAAATGCGTGACTAATAACTTATAGGCGCCGAAATATAATATTTCATCATTATGCAAACTCAGGAGCGTTATCATAACAAATCTGGACATGTCCCACATGCGTATAGGTTTGACCATCATGGTGGCAAATATATACTGACCTTTAGCATGTAAAGACGCGACTATTCGAACAATCTAAAAACTCCAACTAAAGCTATGCTACAACTGAACTAGTTGGATCTTTTTGGAAGTTAAGAACAGATTTTTAGAATAGTCGCTTCTTTACATGCTGAAATCCTCTTTTCTTTTTGTAAGTATTTGCCTCTGCGATGGTGCTTTTTTATAATAAGGTCAAACTGAGTTTATCTCGATTTTGCACATGCAACAACAAAACCTTTTGTTGATACTTTAGACCTGCTAACAAACTAGTACTTGGTGTTAGTCTAGGCATTTGGTGAAGTTGTCTGTATAATACCATTTAGCAGTTTGGATTTTCCTTGACCAATCCCATGATGGGAGGTTTCTAAGGAATATCCATTACTGCTCTGCCCAGTGCTACTGATAAAAGATGGGATTCACAGAAAAGGCCTTATAGCACATTAGCAAAGTAGCGATGTTTCATTTCACATTATTGTGGTTAGTACATTTCTAGCAAGAATAATGTTATATGTTTATTGTACTCCATTTATTATCAGGATACACTTTGTGGATATGCATACTTATATTTACGTCACATTGTCAGCACGAGTCACTGAATTGTATAGTTGATGGAAGTGTGTATTGATATTTGGTAAACTACTCCCAAAATTATACTTTGGCAAATTGTTTGTTAACCTGATGTCAAAAGTGTGACGTAAACGCATAAGCTCTATATACATTGTCAGCAGCAGTTACCGAATTATATAGTTGATGGAAGTGTGTTTTGATGTTTAGTATACTACTCCCAAAATTATAGTTTGGCAATTTGTTTGGTGGACAGCTGCATGGACAGACACCAATTTCATGGGGCGTATCATGTGCAAATCGAAAACCTGGTTGTAATAAATTGTGTTTTAACAAATGGACCAGTCCTTACTATATTGCATTAATACACTATATCTAACCAATTATTCATGATTGAATTTTCACTAAAGGAAACTCATTCACAAAATTTGCGAAAATGACGACCCGCGAGAATTAGCACCATATTGCCATATGAAGTCAACTGTGAATTTGAGCATGCTGTGACCATTTAAGCCAATTGTAAGGTACGGCTTGCAACCTTAAAAATTGGCTTAAAATTGGCAACAATGCACTGAACTACATGGAGTCCTTATTTCCATTGACTGGAGTGGGAACTGTTGTTTTGTTTGATAATTCTATAAAATTGCACATGTCATTGACTACATTACATTGCCGTTTGTGTAGGATATTTTTTTGTATTCTAATCTTTTAGGAAAGGAATAATCATGACCAAAATACTTTGGGAATTGGCTATTGTTTGTACCGTTTTCAGATTTTGGTCTCTAAAGTCTTCGGTGCAAGGTATGCTTAGTTCATGTGGTGTGGTTAGCTTAGTAGTTCAGAATCTTTTTGTTGTTTCTGTTACAGTACCCCAGAAATTTGCATTTCAAGATGTGTTTGTTTATGCAATTTAGCCACAAGCAGGTCTTTTTCTTACGTATAGCTATTATAATGAATATTACAATAAAGTGGAACCTGTCTATTGTGGTCACCATTGGGGCACATTTTTTTGGCTGTTATAGACAGGTGACTGCTTTAATGAGGTAGAATACCATACATTACTGGTGATTCGGAGAAGAATTAGTGGCTGGTATAAACAGGTGGCTGCATTACACAGTGACCACAATAGACAGGTTCCACTGTATTCATATTCAATCACTGTATAATATTGAGCCACTATTCGTTGAATACAGGTAGGGTTCACCATTTTCTTTTTAGGTTATTAGTATTATAATATTATTATTAGTATATATTAGTTTCATTACGAATTCTGGAAGTGTAACGCTCTATTTATATTGGTATTGTGCGATTAAATCGATTATTGGATTAATCGATCTGTGACAAGCTGTAATCGTTGTAATCAATTGCCATGAGAAATCGACAATTAATTGAAAAAATTGTAAAAACAGCACAGTTCATGGATAAAAATATAGAAAAACTGACATTAAGCATGTGCAGTTAGATAGTGCTGAGATCGAGTATGGAAAATGGCTGAAGAATCTACAGTAGTTTGATCACCTACAGCTTTTGGGCTGATTAATCGAAGCATCGTGATTACTTTCAATGTTGATTAGTAGTAATCGGCAATACTGATTATTTCATTAATCGCACAACACTAATTCATATTATATATATATGCAACAGGAAAAGTAGGCGAATAAAAATGACTTCGGGAAGGAAAGAAGACTTTGAACAAGCAACGGTTTATCTCTGCAACAATGGTATCAGGTTTACGAAGGTGTTTTATCCTTCAGCTTCGTAATTGTTGCCTTCGTTACAACTTTGAAGAAAATACACTTCATTTTGGCAGCATTCAGCCACGGTTTTATCCATCAGGATGAAACTGTGGCTGAAACTAGTCTCGCGTGGCCGGACCGCTATATCGCCTCCTTTATTCGGGGACTACATAACCAGTTGGCGAAATTGGGTCTTGCAGTTTGTTGACCAGTGGCGTAGTCCCCGAATAAGTAGGCAATATTGCAGTCAGGCCATGCGAGACTGGGCTGAAACTGCCAAAATGCAGCGAATTTTCTTTAAAATTGCAACAAAGGCGAAAATTACAAAGCTAAAGGATAAAACGCCTTCATAAACCTGATACAGGAGCGCATAATAATTGGTCAGGAAAGGCGAGGGTAGGAGCGTGAAGCGCCCACGCACATAATTGCATTGTGGTGAGTGAGCCCGTGGTGAACGCGTTACTATTTTTAGAACAAAGCCGCCCGTCTATAGTCCACTGTTCTATTTGATTTTTTGTCCACGTGGTTGTTTCTTTTGAACCGTTTTTTATCGTCGATTTGCATGCGTGAAACGATTGTCAAGGACAGGCGTGCTTTCGTCAGATGGCTGGCTGCACTCCCTTCGTTACGGACTGCACTACCCCGAAGGCAATTATCTCGAATCAGAGCGGAGCCTTCTCCCCCGAGACGCCTCGTAGATCTCCTCGCTTGGCTGCTAGGATTATTGATTCTGGACGATCAGGTACCTCTCTTGTACTCACTCCTACTCGTGAAGCTCTGAGAAAGCTGGCTCAGCAGCGCAAAGGCATCGCTTCGTTGTTTCATGACCTTCAGGAATTTGTGAGAAGCCACTTCAAGATTTTGGAAACATCTGTCGTAACAGCTGAAGAATCCAACAAGCTACATAGGTATCTAATAGTAACTAGGAAGCTGAAGGTTTTTGATGATGTTGTGGGGCCACATGATGCTGTACGATTGTTGGTGGAAGAGAATGGGCATTATAGGCTTCTATTGTATGAGAAGACTGAGGCTGAAGGCACAGTTCAACCCCCATTTACCTTAAGCAGTATACCAGTCCTTCATCAGCTTGATGATGCTCAATGGGTAATTTGTCCAGGAGTGAAGCTGTATTCATCATTCCAAGCTACCATAGGCTATGATATCAAGCGGGTTGTGAAAACCAACTGGCCACCCGATACAGCACGAGACTGCCAGTGCAATGTCTGGCATAGAAAGAGCCACAGCAAAAAAACATGTATGTGTGATAAGTGTTCACTACTACAGTTACATCTATCGGCACGTAAACGGGAGCATGATAGATATACCCCTGCACAAAGGAAGCAGCGACAACAAGCCAGCTCCACAGTCTCTTTCGATCTACTTAGTCCAGCAAGCAAGAAGGCACGTTTATCAAACATGCGTAAGGAGATTGCAAAGCTACGATCCACATGCCAGTATAGTGTTGAGAAGATGGAACGGGTATGCATGAGTGACAGCCAAAATGAAGAGCTATGCGAATTAGTTCAGGCAATAAGTAGCTCTGATGAAGGTCAGCAACAATTGCAGACTATTTTCCAAGAAGCAGACACAGTAGGCAGTGGTAAGGGGGATGTACTGAAGAGTATTTGGGAACAAGACACAGCGGACATGAAAGAATTTTATGAAGATCAACATAAAAATGGTAAGTTCAGTCCGCAATATGCAAAAAAACAGTTACATATGTGAATCCATATGCAGGATTTTTACTGTGTGATGATTCGTTGCATGTGCTTCCATTTATAGTGACTGGTAGACTATCAAATCGTTGGTCAGCTGTAACCATTCGACTGGCACTGGCAATCTTCTCTAGAAGTCCAGCTGCATATCATGCTGTGCGATCAATGGGAATGTTGCAGCTACCATGTGACAAAACGCTCAAAGGGTACATGCACAAGCATGCATGCTTGCCAGGAATCAATGAAGAGAGTTTGCTAGCAAGTGCTCACCGATTTGATGAGTATAAGTCACAGCGAATTGCTGGTGGAATGGCTCCTCCCATTGGAGAAGGTGTACTCATTTTCGATGAAGTAAAGGTTAGACTAATATATAGCTCTTGATATACTGACCCCTGCATCTCATGCAGTGATGTTCACTATAGGAGTGTATAACTGTTATAGTATGTAACCTAATTTTGTCTATAGGTACAGTCACGTATCATCTGGAACAGTGCCAATTCTGCTGCAGTTGGATTTGCCATGTCTTCAGATGACTTTGCCAGTCTCCATGATGTATACGAGGGCCTTGAACTTGGTGAGAAATGCCAGAAGACCTCTTATGTACTGCAATTTATATGGAGGGACCTCAGCTCAGATTTCGACGTTATCGGCCCATATTTTACATGTCCATCAACAGTTGATATGCGTTTTCTCCACTCAATTGTTACACGCACGATGCTTGCCTTTACTCAGTTTGGCTTTGGGGTACGTGCTATACTTTGTGACGGATGCAGCAGCAATCTGGCATTGTTGAAGTTGTTGTGTGGTCATTCTAGCGAGCAGGAGAGAATTACACCATGGTTTGAATCACCGTTTGATGGGAAGAAGGTCTACACAATCATCTGTCCTTCACATCAGGTATATATATGAAATACATAATTATACATGTACATGTGTTTGGGTACTATTATTATGTAAAGTTATACTGCATGCTGCTTTCTGCTATTGTATGCAGCTGAAGAATATGATTGCTGCATTACACAGCTCTAGAGATGAGGGCACCAAGAACTTCACTCGAAATAACAATCAATTTGGATGGGATACCATTGTTGGCGTGTATAAGGCTGACCTCCTTAGGGCCAAACATGGTACTACAAGGCGTGTGCCAGGCCTGAGATATGCCTATATTGTGCGGGACTCTTGGACACGGCTAAATGTACTTCCTGCCAAGATAATGCAGGTATGGTCACAGGCAGTCATATATATCATATTCAGTGCTCTTAATGTTTCTCCTTATGTCTTATTTTAAGCAGCAACCATACATGCTTGCTGCTATCCAGGAGATGGCAAGTCGCAAAGAGGAAGTAGAGAAAGACTACCATCTAGCAACGTTGGAGTTCTTACAAGCATGCAACAGTCTATTTGAGGAGGGTATTTTATCACACAAGGTCATCAAGTCTTCAACCTCCCCTGTCTTGCAAAATATGACAGCGGGTTTCAATTTCTTTGAGGCTTGGCATAAGGATGTTTCCTGCAACAATCCAGGTTGGTTTACATTATAATTATAGGAATGGCTTCACGCTATGTAATTGCGGATCTCATTAATATGCAGAAGTAAATCTCCGAAGCCCTCTACAAACTGACTTTCTTGCCTGGCAAGAACCTTAAAACTATAATATTATGTTACATATTTATTTAATAATGTATATTTGGTATTATGTGATATCCCACATCTATAGTTTTGTGTGTTATCCTTATGTAGACATGGGATCTTCTTCAAATTATGTATGGAGGTTTCAAAGGGCTCTGCACTGACTTCGTACATGAACATCCTGGTTACTTCATCTCGCCCCTTCGTATCAATGGCAGTGCAGTCGAGACCATATTCAGTTGCCTGAAGTACATTGCTGGAGGTAACTTAGCCTCAACGAATTATGCCAGTGCATTAGCAGCATTTGCAACACAAAGGGATGTCAGCCAGAATCCCTACTCCGAACCAGGCTACCGAAGCAAGACCAAGTGAATGCATGACAGCATAATATTATATTATTCATATATTTAATCTATAATATAGTCTATGACCGTTTTTGTAATGCACTAAAAGTTTTTAGTTGATCTCTAAGGCATTGCTCCACTTTTACTGCTTTTCCTGTCCTTTCCAGTTCCATTTCTTCTGAGGCTGAGATATATTCGTTTACCCTAGCATGAAATACTTTCATGCAAAACTCAGTATACACAGCTTTCACCACATCACTTGGCGCTTCTGGTGTACATTTGATGAACAGTTGTTCAAGTTCTTCATCTTCTTTAATTCTCTTCTTGGCAACTTCTATCATGGAACTGCCATGTTCTTGTCGTGTGTTGTCATTCACATGTGATGCCACTTTATCAACAAGCTGTCGAAGAAAAGGCAATATATCTGGAGTCACCATCTCAAGACCTCCTTTTTGCAAATGTTGAATCTGTATTGGTAATTCTGTCCATCTCTTCCTTTGTATTTTCAAATGCTGTAAGAATTCTAATTCTTGTTTGTACATGTGCTGAACACTGCTCAATGAGCTTCTCGATTTAAATTTACTGTTGTTTGAAAGCCACTTCTTTAGCATCGAATGGAGTGCAAAGCCTCCATATCGGTACAGGCTAGAATTACTTTCTGTTAGCTTAAATATGACTGCTTCATCGTGTTTCTTTGATTCAGAACTGGTAGTGGGTTCCTCGGTATCATTGATGTGGAGTTTGTACTTTTTTACAGTCTCCACCATCAAGTCGTAAACAATGCAGCAAAGAGTGGACAGAATAATTCTTTTCCCTTGGTTGTCCAACATAGGGCATGCTGCTGCTGAAACTAAATTGTCCCACAACCTCTTACGTTCACGCTTGATTGTCAATGTAGTGTCATCAGCCTCTGTATGCTCGCTAGCAATATAATCATCAATATGCCTCATCCATTCCTGTTCCAAGTTCGCATAACGTTTGCCTTTCATGTACAATTTGTATATGTCCAGGAAGGCCATAACCATCTCCAAGATACATGCTGTTAGAGCCTCCTTAGCTGTCCCTTCACAGATAGCACGAACAAACTCACGACGATCCGGGCAAAGTTCAAGATGCAGGCCACATTGCAACTGTTTGACAGCTGAGTCTATGAGGTTCTGATAGTCCACCTTCTCCAAATCTCCTACCATAATCTTTCGCTGCTTAGCGGTGAACTTCGTCTTCTCAGGTTTTTGTTTTGGCGGTCTTTTGGCCATCTTTGCGGATACGACACTTCGTAAGCTGCCCTAACGTTAGTTTCGCGCATGCAAATCGACGATGAAGAACGGTTTAACAACCACGTGGACAAAAAATCAAATAGAACAGTGGACTACAGACGGGCGGCTTTGTTCTAAAAATAGTAACGCGTTCACCACGGGCTCACTCACCACAATGCAATTATGTGCGTGGGCGCTTCACGCTCCTACCCTCGCCTTTCCTGACCAATTATTATGCGCTCCTGCCTGATACCATTGTTGCAGAGATAATTTGCTACGCAGATGTGACATGTGCACTTTACGGAAGTTGAGGGGCGTTTTGTGGCTTACGAGGAATTTTATACAATACTCACACCGAATACAGAGATTGTGCATGGAAGTCATGTGTTCCTCCGAATCTACCAAAGTATTCCAAGTGAATTTGTAGTAGTTTCAACGGAATAGGCTGATAAGTGAGGTTTACTGATCGTTAGAAACTGAAAACAGCTACAAAAGAAGAACGAAACGCAATCTACTACACTCCGCTAAATCTTCTTCGAGGCTCCTGTATAGCTGCCGTCATATTTGTCATGTGAAACCTTGAGACAATGGCCGAGGAGACAGTGTTCACCAAAGCCTGAACTTCTTTCGTAAAAGCGGTTATGTGAATGAGTGTGTAGCGCAACCTTATTTCGGAATGGGGTTCACCAATGACAAAGGTAAATTTGATTGACATGTGCACTGTTTTGTGATCAAATTTGTGGACGAAAACAACATTTTGGTGCACATCTCGCAAACGAAGAAGATTAGGAAAATCCTCCAATGCTGAAAATTTTGATATTCATGTTAGACGTCTTCGGACTCCATATGACTCCCTTAAACGAGCAGTTAAAGATGACTACCTTTTCCACTAAATCTTTTTCATAGGTCTAAACCAACTATTGTTTTTCTAGCATTACGAAGACAAGATATACAATTATACCAAGAAAGGTAACATTTAATTGATGTAATGATGGGGGGGGGGGGGGTGATTTCAGCCAACTTTTGGCCGGCATTTTGTTCACACCTCACATGTGCACATGTCACACCTGCATATAACAAATTCACAAGTAATTCGGGACGAGGGGCAGCAGCCCCACAGGTTTTTTTACCCGAATTACTTGTTTTCATAAAGTTGTTGATGGTAAAAGAGTGAATTATACTTCTATCTGTTTGTACTGTATATTTCTACAACACATTCACTCTGGTGTTGTTTAGTATGTCATTACTTTCAATTTTAGTTTAAATAATCTTCATTTTTGATGGCTTTCAACTCACGTTACAAGTGATATAAGTATATTCTGAGGTGCTTTTATGCACAGTATATGCATATTCATTCATCTGTGTAGTGTGTAGAAGTTGCATGGTACGCTTTATTGTGTCCGGGCAAGGAATGATCATCTTAATCTATTAGGTCAAACAGCAGTCTTGAGTGGTACCAACTATGTCAGTGGTGGATTTTGTTTTGGTGATCAGCAACTGAAGGAAGTGACTCCATTCATATCATGTACATCCTCAGGATTCACCGGAAATGTGACCAGTTATGCCGTATTCTGGACCATTAATGATGTCTCTGACTTGACTGAGGGTCAAGTGGAACTCATGTATCCTAATCAACTTGATGCTGTGACCACCCCACAACTAAATGAGTTTCAACTGAACATTCTCAATGTTACTAGTTTGGGAGTGTCCTCTGTTGCCTGTAGCATAGCAGGTTATAGTGGTCGTATTCAAGTGGGAGTAACACCAATATCAACAGTGGAGAGTATCTCTGTTGTTAACAGTAAGTAAATAGTACAGTACTTCATCATCTATATTATTGTGTCCATACGTATTAGTTGGATTTTGCATAATATTGTTTCTACACATGTAGTATTAGCATTATTTTACAACTAGTTCGTAGTTCTTCTGTTTGTAGATCTTATTATCGGTAACCATTTTTGTTGAAAACTGTAGTGACAGGAAGCTAGGGTATCATCTGTAGGTAAAGGAAATTGTAAATATAGTGTAGATAGAACTGAGTGCTATATTATATACCATAGATTATAATACATATGTGCGTATGTAGGTCACAGTGTAGCATATACATAGGTATTTACACAACATCTTCTCTCCATCTAAATCCCATCTAGATTTAATATCTCTGTTATGACAAGACCTTTGACAATCTAGACCTAGACATGTCTAACCCTATACCCATCTAGCCACGTACTAATGTTACCTAACCTAGCACCTTTACCTTGCTTTTCGGGGCTGCCATGGATTGTTTTATATTATGTGCATGAGTATATGTGTGTAAAGACTATAAATAACTCTTCAAAAGTTGTGTATTTCATAATTGCTATAATATAAACTACACATTATACTGTATCTTGAGCATTGATGTCTGCATGGGGTATTTTTCCTCTGGTGATTTTCTTTTAACTGCAATCCAAAATTATTTCCTTGAATTTGCATTCACCCAGTTCACTGTCCATTTCATAGTAAATTTTCTATTATAAGCCATTTTTGTGTAAGAAATGAGCTGAGGTTCATTAATGGTCAGGTGTAAATTGGAATATAAGGTCTGTGTGAAAGTAACTTTTAAAAATGAATGTGGTTATCCTAGCTCTTTTTGTGGTGTTTCCATATTCAATTTGATGCATTTTATGATCTTTGGTGCCGCCTTCTTGCAGTGTGTCCAATATACGGTATAATAATATTGTGGGATTTACCTGCTGTAGGAACTTGCTAACTCAGTTTCTGCTACATTTTTATATTGTAATAGCTGTTCCTGCTCCTGAGATGTCCAGAGTTACTCCTCTGTACACAAGTGTTGAGGTTACAGTCATTAAACCAAGTGGACTGTGTGAAGGTCTTAAGAGTAGTCAGATAACCTATGAATTCAAGGTGTACAGGAGTAATAGTTTAGTGACAACTGAACATGTAACCACCTCTGGACCAACTGCAACTGCTACCTTATCTGGTCTCAACAGTACTACAGAATACAGAATTGAAATCCGTGGAATCATTGATGTGGTCAGCCAAGCTATGACAATATCCATCACTTTCACGACATTAGGAGGTACTATAAGTATGTGTATATGTGGTATTGGACAGGTCACAGTGAAAAGTGTGCTAAATTAAATGTTCGACCTATACATGCACAGTTCCCACTCTGTTGTACTTGAGGGAATTGGACAAGCAACACATTGATCTATATAGGGATGGACGATATTGGTTCACAATGATCACAAGCATCTACTGGCTACGCAGTCCCTTCAGAACAAATTGGAATGTTTCTCTTGCACCAGAGTACCTATTCCTAGATTCCTAGATATATACCTATTCCATTAAATTGTTTCTCTAAGATTAACAAAGAAATTAAGTGCTTTTGTTTCTTTGGAACAGTTAAAGGGCACATTCAACATTGATACTAAGGGTGAAGTTTGTATACAGTGGAAACCCTCTATTCTGGACACCTTGGGACCAGAAAGGATTGTCCTGATTACTGAGGTGTCCTCATTTCAGGTGTCAAAATGTACTATGGCAAGGCAGAACATTATTTAGTTCCAGTGGCATATGTGCCCATACTAGGGAAATGACTGCAATTCAGTCATCTGGATTAGAGGGGTTCAACTGTACAATTAAAGGCAAAGTATATGCATTCACTACAGCACACCTGCAGAGGTACTTTGGCTATATATAACATAATAATATGCATTTGTCCGTAGTTAATAATGATAATATGTTTGCAATAGTAAAGAGATAGTATTTCCGAGTGCCAAATACTCTTACTGTAACAGTATTGTGTCACAGTTTTTTAACTAACTTCCGTGAACTGGAGTGTTTGATGGATTGATTATTATACATGCATGTACACTTCTAATTTCGAGCCTTTTCCCAAACCAATTTCCTATACAGTAGCAAAGGTTTACCACTAGGGTTCTATCCAGGAGGGGGGAGCTTCCATCCAAACTCTCAAGCTTCCACCCCAAAAAATTTCCAACAGTAGTGCTAAGTACAATAGCTAGAGAAGGTCCTACTTGAATGTCAAAATTAACCTTAAATGGTCTAAAATGGCCTCCAATACCCCTTTACATAACCTAAAAACTCCCCGGAGTAGCATATGCCCACACTTCCTACTTATATACCCCCCCTGTGATACCACATACAACCTACACCTGCATCACTGCACCGTGTGCATTTTATAGACGTCTAGGATAACATATGCACATATTTGTCCCTACCATACCTTATAATTACCCTCCCTCCCCCAATTGATTATTATCACAAAAGAGACCCTGCTATGCTTATACATACAGTACATGCATCAAAACTACAGTCATATCTCGCGTGGAAGACACACACTCTAATACTGAAACTCTGGATCAGAAATTTTAATCTTAGATGGATATCCTTTCTGCATGTGTTTTTCAGCATTATGTATAGTATTACTATGAAGACTTAATTCTTGTTATTGTATGGACTTCCAGGATACTTTTAGTATTCTTAGACTAGTCTGTACACTAACACCCGCATTGTGTTTATTAATTCAGTTAGTGTGTGGAATGAAACTATACTGAAGAGGTTTATATTGTTATTAGAGAGGTTAAGATCGTACGTACCATAAACGTTGCACTTCTAATGACGTCACGTATTACATCAGTGTTTAACGATTCCGCGCGGGAAGGTTAAAGTAGTTAAGATTGCCGTCGTTCGTTTTCGTTGAAGAAATGGAGCTCGAAAGAAGGTTTGTGGCTTGTTTGTGGATGTTCATGATAGATAGTTGGCCAAAGGTACTTCAACCACATAGAAAGAACCTGAAGGCTGTGCAACAAATGCTACTTCTGCTTGATAGCAGCGATTCGGACTTCAGCAGCGACGAAGAGGCCTTGGAAGCGCTTTATTTGGAGCTGTATTTCAAACCCAAGAAGGTTCTTGGTCGCCGTCCGCATCTTGCAGACTTGTCCACGTTGGAATGCGAGCAATTATTCAGGCAAGAATACCTGCAAGTTTCCAGAAGGGGTCTGGTTGCTAAGCCTAAGTGACTTTGCTGTTATTTAGGTTCGGTAAAGATGACATGGTGCGCCTTTGCTCAGCTCTTCAACTTCCTGAGCGGTACACATGCTCCCAAGGAACATCTGCAACAGGAATGGAAGCACTGATGATTATGCTTCGGAGGCTCTCATATCCTAACAGGCTGAGTGATTTGGTTCCTTTCTTTGGACGTGCTGAGCCTGAGATCAGTGAAATCTTCAAAACTGTAAGACATAGAGCAAGTAAGCATTAAACGTCTGGTGTATGTCAAAACTTTCAGCATTCTGTACAGATCATTTGTGATGTTCATGCCCGATTCGAACACTTGCTGAGTAGCTTTAGCCTAGCGTGGTTGGATCTTGAAGCATTCGCTGCAGCTGTTCATGCTAAAGGAGCACCTTTAACACAGTGTTTCGGATTTATCGATGGTACTGCAAGACCCATTTCTCGACCTATAGTGAATCAGCGCATTATGTTCAGTGGCCACAAACGGGTACATTGCATCAAGTTCCAGGTATGCCAAACTCTTTGTGTGTGGCCAGCTAGGTGTACATGCACACTGCATGAAAATTCTTTTCCTTTCAGTCTGTATCAATGCCTAATGGACTTATTGCCCACATGTTTGGTCCGGTGGAAGGTCGGAGACATGATGCCTTCATTTTAGCTGAGAGTTGCTTGTTAAGCAAGCTGCAACAATTTAAGAAGCCGAATGGAGAGCCATACATCATATAAGGGGATCCTGCCTACGGGGTGACAGCACAGGTTCTCTCCACCTATCGTACCAATGGTCTCACTGCTGTTGAACAAGAATTCAACCGAAGAATGAGTGCTGTTCGGGTCAGTGTGGAGTGGACGTTTGGCAAGGTGTTACAGTACTTTTCTTTCTTGGATTACAAGAAAAATCATAAAGTACTACTGCAGCCAACTGGAAAATATTACCTAGTTGGAGCTTTACTCACAAACTGCCATACGTGTTTGTATGGGTCACAGACTACTTCATTTTTTAATGTACAGCCACCTACTTTGGAAGCATATCTAAGTAATCAATAAATATGTAAACTACAGTGTTTTACAACAAACCTGTACAAAACCCAGTTACTGTTCGTTACCTAAATGCTTTAAGAGCAAAGAAAGTATTGCTTTCCTCTCTTGCTGTTCCAGTTCAAATTTCCTCTTTCTTTCCTCTTCTTCCAATTCTAGCTTCCGCTTCTGAAGCTCCAGCTCTTCTCTTCTGACTTCCAGCTCTTCTTTCTTCAATTTTGCCTTTGTTTCAAACTTCTCCTGCATTAACTCGATTGCAGATTTCTTACTCTGCCTGGTTACTAATTGTGTGATGAAGAAAAATGGGATAACATTGTGCAATGTCACAGTACTTGTATAATTACAGTACATGTATGGCATTCACCTGTCATATTTCTTGGCCTCTTGCTTTGGCTGTAGCTAGGCTCTTCATCATCATCATCCAGGTCAATGGATGATGACGATGATGACGACAATCCCTCTGTAAAAATGTTGATGTAAGTCATCAATGTAATTCTAAGTTTGAGAGCAGAATATATGTCATGCAAACCAACTTGTTATTCCTTCCATTGCTGCCTTCCTCATCTCCTCTCCTTTCCTTTTGTCCTCGCTCTTCTTTAATGATGCTGCCTTCTGCTGATTTGCCTTTGACTCAGCCATATCTCTTACATATGTGGCTATGTCTTCAAGCAGTTGTTCTAGCTCTGCGTATTCTTCTTCTGTTCCAGATCTGCATTTATAAGCAAAATTATATTCATCCTCTGTTGATACATGGCCGGGCACTGGCAACACACCAGAACAGCTAGGTAGCTCTGGGCAGCCCATAGTCCCATACATTTGTACCGTGCAAACTCACTTCTTTAGTGACTTGGACTTCTCATCTTTGTACTTTTTGAGGAGTAAGTCCAACCTGTCTTTGCATCCCCTTCCCTTCAATAGTACAGGTTTCTCCTCAGTGCTGAACATAGTGTTCAGTATGTCAGCATTTTCTATCCAGTCCACAGGCTTCTCTGGACGACGAGCTGCTACTTCTTTGGCTAAAGCCAAGTCATGGACCATCTCCCAACGAAATCCAGGCATTCCTGAAGTATGTATTTGCGCGCGAAAATGCAAATGCGGTACGGAGTAGGAAAATCGATCGTTCACCATCAAGTGTACACAAGTGTTCACTGGCTCTTCATATACTAAAACCGACACTTAGAATACTGCTCTATGCACAAAACTTACTTTTACGGTGAATAAGCGAAGCAACTCAGAAAAAAAGTTCAGCGGAAATCTCTGACACTCAGCGGCCTCTTCCAAGGTAAAGAACGTTGACGTTTTACCGTAGATGGGCGCTTATTTTATTGTCACATGACATTTCGGTGACGTCAACGTTCAACGTTCGACGTTTACACGCTTATCTTAACCTCTCTATTTGTTGGTTTTTCTCTGGTAACATTTACATGCAAAAGATACTTATGTTACTTATGTTGAATTTTTTGATGGAGAAAGTAATGGATTTTGTGTAATTACTTTGAATTATCCTTTCTTTTCCTTCAGATTTGAATGAATGTGAGAATGACCCAGTACCTTGCGACCACATATGCAGAAACACAATTGGTAGCTACACCTGCAGTTGTGTGTCAGGATATGTATTAGCTGGTGATGGTGTGACATGCAACCCTCAAGGTATGAAGAATCATTGCATCTGTTGTAACAGTTGTATTAATGTACGTGCATATATATTCAGTGAAGAGCATTTGAACTCTGACGACCATTTTAAAAACAAGTTGTAGTTGTGGGGGTTCAAGCAAGTTTCCATTTGGACTATCCTTTCTTAATATAATTCCAAATATTTCTCACCATACGTAGCAAAGGCTTTCACATTTCCTACCATTACTTATCACTGCTATAATACCTAATGCATAATATTTTATATTGCCCTATATTGTTTTTGCTTTCACCGGAAGTGTCCAGAACGTCCGGAACGATGTCTGTATAATATATGTATATATATATATATATATATATATATATATATATATATATATATATATATATATATATATATATATATATATATATATATATATATATATATATATATATATATATATATATATATATATATATATATGTAGTGTATGTAGACTTGTGTAACTTACAATTACATGATGATTGTGGCATGTGATGTTGGTACGTATATGCTTTATTTATATAGATAATATTGTTAGGTTATAGTATTGTAGGATGATGTGTGACCACGTGTAGTTCTGAGTTATTGTTTTTGAGTATTGAAGAATATTTTGTTGAATAAGAACATTACAAATTGGCGACGAGGAGAATCGTGATCATGGCCACTGTCCACGGATCAGTCGGGGAGTTTTCGGGAGTGGCAGAAGAGTGGCCCCCATATATTGAACGTATGGAATTCTATTTCGCTGCAAACGACGTGGAAGACGAAGGAAAGAAACGCGCTATTCTATTATCTTGTTGTGGTTCAGCTACTTACAGCCTTATTCGAAACTTGGTAGCACCAGGGAAACCGAGTGAAACGACTTTCAAGAATATCGTTGAGAAGGTCCAAACTCACTTCAACCCACGACCGTCTCCCATTGTACAACGATTCAAGTTTAACTCAAGGTCACAGCAAGCTGGAGAGACATTAGCGGCATATGTGGCTGAGCTTCGAAGATTGTCGGAGCATTGCGATTACGGCGACAAACTCGAGGAAATGCTTCGAGATCGCTTAGTCTGTGGAATTGCTGACAAACGATATCAACAACGGTTGCTAGGGGAGGTGGATCTTACCTTTGACAAGGCTTTCAAAATGGCACAAGCCATGGAGCTGGCAGAGCGTGACTCACAGCAGCTAAAGCCAGCAGAGATTACTCCCATTCAGAAGATAGACGATCAAAGATATACAAGGCACACAGGTCAGAAGGTAGCTACCAGTCAAAATACATGCCATCGTTGTGGAGGTAGAGGTCATACACCATGGAATTGTCGTTTTCGGACCGTTTTTTGTCATGCCTGTGGCAGGCAGGGTCATCTCAGCAAGGTTTGTCATAGCAAGATGAAGGACAGGGCTGCTACTAGCGAAAGCAAGCCTGTGCACAGCACCGAAGAAGTAGTTTCAACTATTGAATCTCATGAGTACTCGTTGTACCCAGTTAGTGATGAAAAAGGTCCGGCGATTCAAACCATTGTCTCGATAAATGGCAAGCCAATTCAGATGGAAGTGGATACTGGGGCAGCTGTTACCATTGTCAGTGAAAGTTTGTGGTCAGAAATCTGGAAACCGCACCCAGCCCCCTCACTTAAGCCAAGTTCAGTGAGGCTTCGCACATACACTGGCTCACCCATACCGGTGTTGGGGACACTATCAGTCAAGGTCCACCACAACAACCAAGAGATAGAGCTGCCTCTCATTGTTGTTTCTGGCTCAGGACCGAGTTTACTAGGCCGAAATTGGCTCACAAAGATTCGCCTGGACTGGCACAGTATATTGGCAACCCAAGTAGAGGAGTCATTGACAGAGGTACTCCAGCGTCATAAGGGAGTTTTCCAAGAAGGGCTGGGTAAGCTGGAAGGCACCCAGGTAACATTACGTGTCGAGTCGGAGGTACAGCCAAAGTTCTACAAAGCTCGCCCCTTGCCATTCGCATTGCGTTCCAAAGTAGAGGAGGAACTAAAACGATTAGAATCCAATGGTGTCATTGTTCCAGTGCAACATTCTGACTGGGCAGCACCGATAGTCCCAGTAAGGAAGCCAGATGGGTCTGTGCGAATTTGTGGAGACTTCAAATTGACGGCCAACACGGCAACCAAAATGGAAGTTTTTCCACTACCTCGAGTGGAGGAATTGTTTGCATCTTTGGCAGGCGGTCAACAATTTTCAAAGTTGGACCTCAGTCAGGCGTATCACCAGCTCGAACTGACTGAAGAGTCACAACCCGTTCTCACCGTGAATACCCACAAGGGGCTATACCAATACCAAAGATTACCCTTCGGGGTAGCATCAGCCCCTGCAATCTTTCAACGGACAATGGAAAATGTACTACAAGGCATTCCAAATGTCTGTGCATACTTGGATGACATCTTGATATCCGGACCTACAACGTCAGCACACCTCAAGAATCTAGAAGAAGTCCTTGCTCGACTGGAATCCTCAGGAATGCGTCTCAAGAGAGAGAAATGTGAATACTTGAAGGAAGAGATCGAATACTTAGGGCACAAGATCTCACGTAGTGGGTTACAGCCAACAAAGAGCAAAGTGCAGGCAGTAGCAGAAGCGCCAAAGCCAACCAATGTTGCGGAACTGCGTTCATTCCTGGGATTGGTAAATTACTATGGTAAGTTTTTACCTAATTTGTCCTCTACTGCAGCCCCCTTGTACGAGCTCCTTCGGAAGAGTACAGCATGGAAATGGAGTGATCGTCAGCAAACAGCATTCCAGAAGCTCAAAGATTGTCTCCAATCGGCCAACCTCCTTGTTCATTTTGATTCTCGCAAGGAGATCATACTCGCATGTGATGCCTCACCATACGGTGTGGGAGCCGTCCTATCCCACATCGTGGAAGATGGATCCGAGAGGCCGATTGCGTACGCATCTCGCTCACTGACAGCAGCAGAGCGCAAGTATGCACATCTGGACAAAGAGGCGCTGGCCATTGTTTTTGGGGTCAAGCATTTTCATCAATATATATATGGCCGACCATTTGTCATACATTCTGATCATAAGCCACTGATGTACATTTTTGATGAGACCAAACAAGTTCCACTAATGGCATCAGCGCGCATCCAAAGATGGGCATTGACCCTGGGAGCTTACGACTACCGTATTCGTTACAAGTCAGGAAGTGACAACAACAACAGCTGATGGATTGAGCAGGCTACCCTTGCCGCATATCCCTGCTGATGTTCCACAACCAGCTGAAACAGTCTTGTTGATGGAACGCTTGGATTCGTCACCTGTGTCTGCCGCAGACATCAGACAGCAGACAACCCAGGACCCCATTTTGTCGAAGGTGAGACATTTTGTCAAAACAGGATGGCCATCAACTGTTGAACACCAAACTCAGTTGTTTTTCAGGATAGCTTGTGAGTTGAGCGTTGAGTGTGGATGTTTGTTGAGAGGTAATCGTGTTGTAGTTCCAACATCCCTTCAAGGTAAAGTAGTGCAGTTGCTTCACGAAGGGCATCCTGGTATAGTTAGAATGAAGTCCTTAGCAAGACAGTATGTATGGTGGCCTGGAATTGATAACTGTTTAGAAGAAAGTGTCAGATCTTGCATCCCTTGTCAAGAGGCGAGGAAATCCCCTCCTCATGCACCACTGAATCCCTTGGAATGGCCCGATAGACCATGGATCAGAGTCCATGTTGACTACGCTGGTCCTTTTATGGGACACATGTTTCTTATCCTGATAGATGCTCATTCCAAGTGGATGGAAGTGTATCCGACATCATCATCCACGTCAGCGGTCACTATTGAGAGACTGAAACAGAGTTTTGCATCTTTTGGATTGCCAGAACAACTGGTTACTGATAATGGCCCAGCCTTTGTCAGTGACGAATTTCAACAATTCATGAAGATAAATGGCATTCAACATATCCGGACATCTCCACACCACCCTGCCTCTAATGGCCAAGCGGAGAGAGCAGTTCAAGTTTTTAAATCTGGGATTAAGAAGATTCAAGATGGTACGATGTCAACAAAGCTTGCTCGTTTCTTGCTAAACTACCGAATAACCCCCCACACGGTTACAGGGCAATCTCCCGCAGAGTTGATGTTTGGCAGACGATTGAAAACACGATTGGATTTGTTGAGACCTGATCTACGGAAAGTCGTGCGTGACCAACAAAGTAGACAGAAGTCAGCTCATGATTTACGTTCCAGGCCAAGAGAGTTTGCACCCGGATCAGATGTGTTTGTACAAAACTTCAGTTCTGGTCCTACATGGCTGGCAGGTATAATATTGCAAAGACGAGGACCTGTGTCCTATTTGGTGAAGCTTCAGGATGGCCGTATTTTCCGTCCTCATGTGGATCATGTGAGAGTTCGTACTTCTTCAGGAAATAAGGCATTACCTGATCAGGAATTACCATGGCCCGACATGCCAACCAACAGCAGTGATTCTTCTGTTCCAACAGAATCAGGTAACCAGCCTACCCGCCGTTCTTCTCGCTCCATCAGACCCCCTGAACGCTATGGGAACCCTATTAGTTACTAACTAAAAGGAGAGGAATGTAGTGTATGTAGACTTGTGTAACTTACAATTACATGATGATTGTGGCATGTGATGTTGGTACGTATATGCTTTTATTATATAGATAATATTGTTAGGTTATAGTATTGTAGGATGATGTGTGACCACGTGTAGTTCTGAGTTATTGTTTTTGAGTATTGAAGAATATTTTGTTGAATAAGAACATTACAATATATATATATATATAATATATATATATATATATATATATATATATATATATATATATATATATATATGTCAACAACATGGCGGACGCAAAGTCGGTATACATAATCATTCGGCTATATTTCTGTGAAATTCATTCCTTTGCTCCTGATTTTATCAGCGAAGAGTCTTTTAGACCAGAAGAGTTTTTCGAAGTATTATTTTAGTCAAGAAAGATGATTTCCAAGTGATTCGAGTTTCCAGGACCGTAAGCGGCCCACGAGTTTTTTAAACTCTAATCGCTTGTTGTTCTCACTTGTTTGATTTCATAAATACTTTAAAAACTGTCTAATCCAAACTTACGTATGTTGCCCACACTGTCAATCTGACCTTTAAATTCTGTTAACCCCAAATGTTGCCATGATATATTGGATTACAGCAGTCTATTCTGACCACCTCTCTCCAATATGGTGAACATCTCTGGTCACAGTGGCCGAAATGCAGAGATTTTGCTATAGTGTGACTCATGATGTGCATTACATGTAATGTCATGTGATATGACTGGAAAGAGCTATAAAATCCTATCGCATGTGGGACATGTCCAGATTTGTTATGCGCCTCAGTTTGCATAGGGTATCTTTTGGCGCCTATAAGTTATTAGTCACGCATTTATCCCGTGATTCAAGCTGTTATTCGGGCGTATACGAAAGACGAATCCGTGTTTAGTGACGTATTCTGTTGTCAAAGTTGTTTTGTCACATGATGGCTTGCGACCTAATTGGATGTTCTTCGGAATTCTAGTTTTCGGCTGGGTGCTACGCGAGGGAACAAGCTGGAGACAGTTTCTTGGTGCCAACGTCGAGCTATTTATTGAATACAACTTTTCCATGTGGGGGCAAGAGAAGTTTTGTTCCTGCCCGAAGTTATAGGAGCTTGAATTTTACATTTTGAGGGCCAATTTTGCAGATCTCGGCTTTGGAGAGGAATTGTCAATGCCCCCGCATGGAAAAGTTAGTAAATGTGTTGCTATAGTTATTTATGTGTAGTTTTAGACGCATTCCTCCATGTAGC
The DNA here is from genome assembly GCA_963170055.1 of Halisarca cf. caerulea. Lineage (NCBI taxonomy): Eukaryota > Metazoa > Porifera > Demospongiae > Chondrillida > Halisarcidae > Halisarca > Halisarca cf. caerulea. The sequence goes on from CAUJGJ010000003.1 coordinate 1,693,736, forward strand.
ACCCAAAGCGTTTCGCTTTTAAGTAGGGCTTAGAAAAACCTAACTAGCTTCTTCACGATAGCTACAGGCCTCTCAACAGGGAAATTATCGAAAAGTTTATATACAAGTCTACCTACTTGTTAAGCCCTTGTTTGACACTCTAAAGCTTCTACAAGTTAAGAACCAAAGCTATAAAAAAGACCAAAATTTTCACACCTCCGAATTAGCGTGGACATGTCTCACATGCAATGGCTTATAAGGTTTGGCTATGGGTCTGGCATAGCATGCATTGTACTTCACAAGTAATTGTAATCAATTGTCTACATTAAGCTGTTCAAGTAGAGCAGGAATTTTGTTCTCTTGATTATACGTAGGATTGTGATGTGAACATGTCTTAATATGTAACATAAACCTTCCAAAGGATTAATCCTACATGATCATATTGTATAGATATTGAGGCCTTAATTGTCATTGTCATAATATGATAATTATATGTATAGATATTATTATATGTTTATTGTTTGGTCCTCCCTTGTAGAATCATCCAGCTGTACTTGTGGTGCACCTGTGGGTATATCTGTTGCTGTAACATTCATAGCAGCATCAGGAATGTCATCAGCACTGACTGCAGTCTTGATGTACTTGTTATGTAAGAAGAAGGGGAGGAGTGGAGCAGTGAAGGAAAGGGGAGCTGATGGAGATATTTATGAAGATCCTGATAAAACTGATGTTACGATGGAACTATCACCGGCTTATCAGACTGTGTCATTGGGACATGCTAAATGAGATGTTAATAGTCTGTTCTTTTAAGTTGCCAAGTTTGGAGAGGCATATATGCATGTTGCATGTGGTTAAGTTTACATTCATTTTTGATTGTTGTATATTATGTAAAAATCATATAGTGATATGTGTCTGCTGAGATTTCATTTGGAAGTACTGAATGTTTATTATTCATTTTTCTGATGTAACGGCTGAGTCTGCCACTATGTTAGAGTTATATCCCACTACCAGCATGACATCCAGGTTATCGTCCAATTAAGCAAGATCGAGGCGAAGCCGAGGTACACCGCGGGTGATGACCTGGATATCATGCAAGTGAACCGGGATATAACTAACTTCTAATCTTATGCAAATTGCATGATTTTCAACTTGATTGCATGGCAAAATTGTTTTCATTGACACCCATTTGACTCTATAAACACCTGGTAGTTATTACCCAGTTCATGCAGCCCAGTTTTTTCCTTTAATTGATCTTATATATATTATATATATCACTCATTATACCACAAAATGAGAATAAGGAGTCACCAAATAATCAGTCATGCCAATATGACTGATGGATCATAGCGCATTGTGAGTCTGAGTGACTACATAGAAAACAACAGTGGACAAGCTAGTGTGCTATATATTAACGTGAGAACTACTGAACATATATATATAGGAGTATGGAAATGTAACCTTATTGCTAGCACTAGCCAAAGCATAGATACTAGTTACATGCATACATTTAGCATGACTTCGTCAAAAATTCTTGCCAAGATGGTGTAGTGGCGTTGCAACGGAGCAGCTGTTCAAAATGTGTAGAAGTGACTTGGTGGCTCTGCATATATAATTTTTGTACACTTGTCGAGTCTGACTTCTTTCACTTATGGAGATTCTTCTAGTAAGGTAGTGTGTCTAGAGTAGCATTGAGTGCAAACTTGACAATGATGTCGGGTGTAGTATCTGTGCACCCATGCAATGTCCATATGTCACCAATTGGCTGATTCCCAAGGCGAAAGCATTCCCCCGTACCTCAAGGGACATTAGATGTTGAAGACAAGTTTCATTATCAAATGACATGATGACTTTCTGTGCACAACGTTTAAGAGAAGCCTTGGACATACCTGGGTTGGAAGCAAAAGAATCGTAAACTACAATATTTGACTGAAAGGCATCACCAGACAATTCTAATCAAAATCTCTCAAAACTCCGTTAGCTGACTATAGAAAGCTGACAAGGCTGTCTGGGGACAGCAATAGTTGAGAAAAACTTTTTCAAGAAAAGGATGTCAGATTTAGCACATCTGGCAAATCCGGTCCACTTCTTGGGAAAAATAAGATGATGCAATCGGATTCAAGTTTCTCTCAACCCAGGTGATGGGAAAGGTAGCAATCATTAGTAAACAAGCTAAACGTGAATATACTCTAAACAGAAAGCTTTCATGCAGCTTCTACTTCTTCCTAACATTCGAATTGTCCACAAGGCTCATAAGATGGATTAGCTCATCTTTGATGGCGCCCCGATGGTGAGAATTACAGATCGGTAAGCCCAAAAATTTATTGCCATGGCTTTCAATAACAGGCCTAGGGACTAGCAAGTTGCTGAGAACAAGATGTGTGGTATTCTGAACTTTGCTCTGATTAATTCCTACAACTTAGCACTTGTGGACTTTTGCCTTCATATTTGCCCCTGCAGGAAAGCCACTTTTCTGGGGCTGTACAAAGGACCTGGCAGTTCTCAACACTATTCAATTGGATACTAAACAACTATTGTCAGCATATTGAAGAAATTGTATTGTGTAAGAAGAGCCATAGAAACTGTTTCCAAGTTAAAAGTTGGAGGTAGCACTTTTAGATGAATTCTACGTATAGGTTGACAACAAGAGGTTGAATATTACAATTGACAGAGGGTAACTCTGGAGAAATACCTACAGTGTAGTCCACATAATTCAAATCTCTTGGAGAACAACAATAATTTTGAATTAACTGGAATTTTGAATTATGAGTATATTGCATGGTTATGTTGCATGGTTAATGTTGAATTCCTACATACTACATGTCTTCATAACAAAATAAATGTTAAATGCCTGCTT
>CAUJGJ010000003.1:1701568-1719068 GCA_963170055.1 Halisarca cf. caerulea
CACTTAAACGATGTTGATTTGTATTGCTTGCGCTCAACTAATACCTAGGAGAGAAGAGATTTTGTCCTTGGAGAAGCCTTTTGACATATATAAGGAACTTCATTTTGTCTGGGTTTACATCTGACTTGGGTCTTTGTGTGCAGGACTCTTGATCTTCTCTGTTCTGCCCTCCTTCCGCCATTTTGGTGTCCAGACCATGCGCATTCCATCTTCACACTATATTGCAATTTACTGTGTGCTAATAATATGGTTCTCAATGAGTGATCACGTGATACCATGTGACAGTGTGAATCGTCATCACATGACCTCACGTGATGATGCAAAATTAAACATATATCCACGGATGAACACAAATATCAACATTTTGAATATGGAAGCACATTATTGAATATTTTTACAACCGGCACCCCATAGGCCGATGGTAAGAGGCCTGATGGAGTAACTCTACTACCTGGGCGAAGTGGTCGTCCACTCATTTGGGATACTACCTGCTCTGATACTTTTGCTCAACCTTAGTCCACTTCATCTTGTGAGAGTGGCGGGGCTGTGGCTGACCTAGCTGAAACCCGCAAGGCAATTGTAAGTCTATAGTATGATACAGCCATTTAGGTGCCAGCCTCTTGTTTTGCACCAATCTCCATAGAAACTACTGGAGCTTTTGGCACAGAGACCCTTCTTCTCATCAAGCAGATATCCCATTGTCTGAGACTGCGCACAGGAGAGGTTTTGTCTCGGCAATTCCTCATCCTGAGATTGTTGGTAGCAGTTCAAAAGGGGAACGCCATGTCTATTCTGGGATCTCTACAGCATTGTTCCTATATTTGATTACAATCCATAGGGCATAGATTGCATTGATTATTTTAGACTTACTTATAGTTATTTTTTTTGCTGATGTATGTGCTATATATATATATATATATATATATATATATATATATATATATATACATATACATATATATATATATATATATATATATATATATATATATATATATATATATATATATATATATATATACATAAAATATATATACATATAAATATATTATATATATATATATATATATATATATATATATATATATATATATACATAAAATATATATACATATAAATATTATATATATATATATATATATATATATATATATATATATATATATATATATATATGTATATGTATATATATATATGTATATATATATATATATATACATTATATATATATATATATATATATATATATATATATATATATATATATATATATATATATATATATATATATATATATATGTATATATATATATATATATATATATGTATCTATATATATATATATATATATATATATATATATATGTATATATATATATGTATCTATACATAATATATATATATATATATATATATATATATATATATATATATATATATATATATATATATATATATATATATATATATATATATATGTATATATATATATGTATCTATACATAATATATATGTATATATATATATATATATATATATATATATATATATATATATATGTATATATATATATGTATCTATACATAATATATATAGATATATATGGATAGATAGATAAATATATAGATAGATAGATATTACTGTGATTTCTTCAACTTTAGAAGCATAAAGTGTCATTACCAAACAAACACCATTGAGTTGGTCATACAAAATCTATACATTTTCAAACAATTTGAGTTGCTTGTTTTCTATGTATTCCTTCCCACATCCATTAGCACATGCATACTTCAGTTAGTTATGACTAGCAACAGAAAGTGAAATATTTCTGTCTATACAAACAACTGCTACAAAGTTAGAGGTACTGTTTAGAATGTGCCTTAAAACCGCATAGTTTTGTGCCACCTTATATACACCATATTTTATAGATACTCTAATCTTCACGATGTATAGAGTATCTATGCCTACACATAGCAAAGATCTTGAAGATGGGGCTTTACTCATGCATGCATTTGCATATATACTACATGCATGTATTCATATCATGAAATGTAACACTGTCGACATCTCTCTTCTGTATGTGTCACTGTTGCTAGTATATAGCATGCAATGAAGCATCATTGAATCAATTGATAATACAGAAGTTGTTACTTCATGTAACTGCAATTCAACTGTACTAATATTATTGTGACATAAATAATTCACAGATTATGGCTTGCCCAGAGTTTCTCCAAGAAACGTTTTATGGCTGCAAGTATTGTTCTAGCGATTTTATAACATTTAGTACATAATATTATTATGCACAAAGGAGATATATTTGCATTTTTGTTGCACATAATAAGGTTACATTAACTTTGTTAAATTGTACTCAGAAGACGCTGGCATCATGTGTGGTTGCTCATAGATACTTTGTTTTATAGTATCTATGGTAACCCTACTTGCAATTTGTACTTCAAAGGGGCTGGCAGACAGAGCTTTGTCACAAGTTCTCTTGGCCCTGCCAAAGCCAATGGAAAGCTGCAGTGCCTGCATTCAACCCACAGCCTGCAGCATATACTTTGGGAGACCTGGGTTTTTAACCCCTGTATCAGACTACTGTTACATGCATATATACTTGATTTTTGTACTGATCTTGGCAATACCGTAGATGTGGATCATTTTTTTGCAGGCTTAAAATTTTGCTAATATCAGTTGCATACTGAAGAACATTTGCAATCTAATTTTTGCAGTTAGCACATGACTCCTAAAATTTTGCAATCACAGCCTAACCTGCTAATTAGTAAAAATATCATCCTAGCAAAAAAATGAGCGTCTACAGTAATGGGTTCTCTCTCTTGTAGGCGGATTACGCAATACTTCTCCTCCACTCGACACCGCGACCACGTACTGTGTTACTCACTCGTGTACGTAAGGAGTTCAGGCTACTATTTCCTAACGAAACTGGTAAGTAAAGGGATATATAAGGGTTAAGGTGGGTAGAAACTTATATCTATAGGTACTAAGTTGTAAACTTACAAACCTTCCGAATGGATTCCTGCACGGTGACAGGTCATAAGGTTTTTCTCCGTGATTTTGGTTTGATTATGTAACTTTGCTATTTCCTATGGCAGTCCCTGGCTTTTGTCCTCCGATCTGAATTTCACACCACCGCATCCCTATTCGCCTCAAAATAATCCTATTAAGTTATCAGTGAGGTATGTAGCAGGGAACATTAGCCGAGGTACCACTTCCCCTCCCTTAATATAATCCCCCTCCTTAAGTGTAGTTCGAGGTGTAGTTAGCCTGGACATAATGAATGTGCTGTGGCAAATAGTTTCAGTTTATAGAAAGTCAAGTCATTCACAATGCTTGTCTAGCTAAGTCTAAGCATAGGTTACGTAGTGTAAAGTGTCTATGGTCTAAGAATGCACTTACACATAGACACTCTACAATAGTATAGAGTTAGTCTGACGTAGCCAGACCCATGCTCGCCGTGACAGAAAGGTATACATCACAGTGTATGTACAAACAAAACCCGGCTCACACAAATCTTGTTTGAATTTCAAATTGATGCATGCCCAAAGTACACTAGTATTAGCACCCATGGCATATATACTACAGTGCCTCCAACCTGATTTCTCATCAGTATAAATATGATACAACATCCGTATTATTCAAGGTTAATCCGTAGAATTTTGCATCACAATACATTATAAGTGGAAATTTTGCTAACAATGTTGCTTAAATAGAAGTACAAAGGAAAAATTAACACAAATGGCCATAGTTCGGCTTAGTACAACTAAAAGGAGCTTAAATAAGGTGATAGTAAGCTCAAAGTGTCTCTCTTAGAGCTGGGCAAATCACTACCGCAACATCCAACTTCGGTTGAATGTACATTTTGTATAGTCTCGCGTAGCCAGACCCTTTCTCGCTGCACGCACTGAGAAGGGGTCTGGTATTTATCCTGCCAAAAACTCAACTACTTTTTTTGCATCATTGACTGGGACAGTTTAAATTTATCAATTCTACTTATACCTATAGAGTAAATATTTAGATCCAAGCTGATTCCGGCGTTATCTGGTCACCATCAACCTGGCAAGAGTATTCGAGAATTGCTATCCCTTCCTGTTCGCCTTGGCGGTCTTGGGATCCCCAAGCCAATTTCCATTTCAGGGGATGCATTCAAGGCTTCACAACTCATCACAGCCCCACTACTGCAGAGTGTCTTAAATGGCACATCAGCCACAACTGCACAGGCAGCTCAGTAAAGAGCAAAGAATGACCTAAGTAAAGATAAACACAAACTACAAGACGAGCAAGCAAAATTGCTGAAGCAGGATTTAACTCCAACACTGAAATGCTGTGTTGACCTTGCCCCAGGAAAAATTGGGCATCTACTTGGCTATCAGCTCTACCCTTGACATCCCATGGTTTTGCATTGCACAAGTCTTTTTTTAAGGATGCACTTGCACTTAGATATGGCTGGCCACTGCAGAACCTACCATCTCATTGTGCGTGTGGCAAGGCCTTCAGTGTGGACCATGCTCTATCCTGTCCCACAGGTGGCTTTCCTATAATACGACACAATGAAGTGGGAGACCTCACTGCACGCTTACTCTCGGAGGTGTGTCATAATGTCACAATGGAGCCACACCTACAACCGCTAACTGGTGAGAGCTGCGCCACCGATCTGCCATCACGACAGACAATGCAAGACTTGATGTTTCCATGTGCGGATTTTGGGGAGGGAGATTTGAAAAAGCATTTATAGATGTAAGGGTATTTAACCTTAGCGCCGCATCAAATCGTTCTTCCTCTCCAACTGCCACATACAAGCGACATGAGCAAGACAAGAAGCGAGATTACAAGCAGCGGATTCTTGAGGTGGAACATGAAAGTTTTCCCCTCTTGTGATGTCTTGCACTAGTGGTATGGGTTCCATTGCCACAACATTCTACAAGAGGCTGGCTGCCATGATTAGTGAGACCCTTACTCTAAAGTAATCCATCTCATCCGGGCTAAGCTCAGTTTTGCTCTTCTGAGATCTTCTATCATGTGCATCAGAGGTGCTCGATCAAAGCGTCAATGTTACATCTCAGAAACTGGGTACAACCTTGATATTTAGCTATCTGAGGGACACTTTACCATTTAGATGCATGAATGATGCACTTTGCTTAGCTGATCGTAGCAGATTGAACGGTGCTGGCAGAATTTTGTAGTTTAGAGCTTTGCCGTACCCAGTAGGTAAGGATACGAAACATCTCTGCGTTGTCATTGTGTGAATGATAAGCGACTTGCAACTGCTCAGACTTGATGGCAAAACCGTAATAGCAAGCGACTGCGACGCCAAAATACTCAGAGCAGCAAGATAGCAGATACAACGCTCTCATTCACAAGCTTACATTCATGCGTCAGTAAGCGAAATAATTTTGACACCTTGAAATTTGCGAAACTCATTCCCAAAGTTTGCGAAAATGACGACCTGTGAAAGTTAGTACCTATAGTCATGAAGTCTACTGTGAATTTGAGCATGCTGTAACCATTTAAGCCAATTGCAAGGTATGACTTGCAAGCTTAAAATTGGCTTGAATTGGGCAACAATCTCTGTTTCCACTGCATGGAGTGGGAACTGTAACAGTTGTTTTGTTTGATATTTCTATAAAATTTTACATGACTATTATGCATGTGCATTGCCATTTATGTAGGATATTTTTATGCATTATAATATTTTAGGAAAAGAACTATCATGACCAGAATACTATGGGAATTATCTATTGTTTATACCATTTTCAGATTTTTGTCGCTAAAGTCTTTAGTGCGAGGTAAGTTCAGTTCTTGTGGTGTAGTTAGTTTAGTTCTTTTTGATGTTTTCTGTTACGTACCTCAAAAATCTGCATTGAAAGATGTGTTTGTTCATGCAATGTATCCACTAGCAGGTCTTTTTCCTACATATAGCTGTTATAGTAAGTATTACAATATTCATATTCAATCTCTGTATAGCATTGAGCCACTATTTATTGAATACTGTACAGATAATGTTCACCACATGTTTCATGAATTTGTCGATGGTAAAATTATGAGTTATGCTTTAATCTGTTTGTACTGTATATTTCTACAACACATTCTCTCTCGACTGATATATTTATTATTTTATGCATCTGTGCAGCGTGTAAAATTTTGATGGTATGCTCTATTGTTTCCAGATAAGGAATGATCATCTTAATCTATTAGGTCAAACAGCAGTCTTGAGTGGTACCAACTATGTCAGTGATAGTGGATTCTGTTTTGGTGATCAGCAACTGAAGGAAGGGTCTGCATTCATATCATGTACAGCTTCGAATTCAGGATTCCTTGGAGAAGTGGACACTTATGATATACGATGGTTCATTAATGGTGGTTCTCTAGCCTTGACTGGGACTCAAGTACAAGACATGTATCCTGTTACTGCTGAACGCACATCAGAAGGGGCATCTCGACTGAACATTACCAATGTTAATAGTTTGGGAGTGTCCTCTGTTGCCTGTAGGATATCAGCTGATGACAGGAATGGTAATCAATTGGGACCAGCAGTGCGATCAACATCAGAGAATATCTCTGTTGTTAACAGTAGGCAAACAGCACAGTACTGCAATTTCAATGTACATCTTTTATGTTCATACATATTAGTTGGATTTAGCATAATTATGTAGTTTTCCCTACTTTATTGGCATTATTGGCACTCATGTATCCTAATCAAATTGATGTTGTGACCCCACAACTAAATGGGTTTCGACTGAACATTCTCAATTTTACTAGTTTGGGAGTGTCAGGATATCAGCTTTTAATGGTTTTGTTCAAGTGGGAGTAACACCAATACCAACAGTGGAGAGTATCTCTGTTGTTAGCAGTGAGTAAATAGTACAGTACTTCATCTCATGTATATATATACAGTAGACATCAAAAGAAGTTTCTGTAGCGTAATCGTTAAGTAACGTACCGTAATCGTAATCGTAGTAATTTCATTTGGATGCCATTTATTACCGTAATTTGATCTCAAAGCTTATAGAAATCGTAATTCGATCACCTAGGTTCATCCTATCTGACGAATTTGAAGCTGTCACCATCGTAGACTAGCTCGGGATCTCGAAGCGGGGACCATCGTCGTGAGGGTAATTTAATCTGCAGGCAAATGTAAATCGTAATCTGATCAGCAGATCTAGACCAGAAGCAATCCTTTTTACTGAGGACCATCCTATCTCAGGATCTCGAAGATCCGATCATCGTATAGGCTAGCTCACCATCGCGAAGCGGGTACCATTGCCCTTGATCATCGTTGTGAGGGTAATTTGATCTGCAGGCAAATGTAAATTGTAATCCGATCAGCAGATCTAGACCAGAAGCGATCCTTTTTACTGAAGTCCATCCTATCTCAGGATCTCGAAGATCCGATCATCGTATAGCTCACCATCTCCAGCCCAACCCAACAACCATCCTTCGTGACCGTAATTCGATCTCCAAGATAATAAAAATTGTATGCAGTTCGACCCGCAGAGAGACTGCATGGCTAGCTGTGTTCCAAGTGCTAATCAAGTTTGTTTACACGAAGGGTATGGGGATCGAAGTTTGAGAAATACGTAGGTTCTGATTCACTTCAATTTAGTTTCGTTGTATATTACTAGCGTAATTCGATCTGGGATTTCCGTAATTTCTCTACTTTAGCACCGTAATTCGGCCTTTGTGATTTATCAACAAAATCGTAATCATATCAGAACGTAATCGTATTTTGACCATTTTACAATTATGATACGGAAACTTTTTTGACGCCTACCGTATATATATTATTGTGTACATGTCCGTATGCATTTTTGGATCTTACATATTGCTAATTTCGATACATTTAGTATTAGCAGTATTTTACAACTTGATAGTAGTTCTTCTGTTTGTAGATCTAATTATCAGTAACCTTTTTTGTTGAAAACTTTAGTGACAGAAAGGGTATCATCTGTAGGTGAAGGAAATTGTAAATATATATAGCGTAGATAGAACTGAGCGCTATATTATTCCATAGATTATATGTACGTATGTAGCTCACAGTGCAGGATATAGGTATTTACACATTGTCTTCTCCCCATTTAAATTCTGTCTAGATTTAATATCTCTGTTATGATGAGCCCTTTGATGATCTAAACCTAGACATGTCTAACCCTATACCCGTCTACCTACTAACTTAACCTAACCTAGCACCTCTACCTTGCTTTTCGGGGCTGCCATGTATTGTTTTATATTATGTGCGTGTGTATACGGTACAAGAAATAAAAAAGTTGATGTTTTACGGCCGTAGTACGGCTGTACTTGGCACCGTAATAGGACCGTACTAAAAAAATTTTACGGGCGTAACAAAAAATTACGGACTTGACCGTAATACGATATGCGCCCCGAATTTATCGCCTAGGTGAAGGCATTGATCAATGGTGAAGGTCGTTAAGATCAACGAATTTGGTCAGTGCTTCTTTCTGTGCTGCCAAGTATGGTTTACTCCGACTACGGTAGGCACGGAAAATATGTTACCATGCGAAGAATACAGTTCGCGAAGTTCATTTGAAGTTCGAACAAAGTTCGTTCGAAGTTAGCCTAAGGGCAAAGTTTGCTCGAAGTAAGAGCGAAGTTCGTTCGAAGTTAGAACGAAATTTCACGTATTTCGGTAAAGGTTTGCACAAAGTTCGAATCTAAGTTCCACGTACTTCGGTAGAAGTTTGCGAGAAATTCGTTCGAAGTTCGTAGGAAGTTCGCTCAAATTTTTTTGCGAAGTTCGCTTCGAAATGGTAACATATTTTGCGTGCCTACCGTACGTCAAACGAAGGATCGTTTACTATCGACGCCTTGGAGAATCCTACGAGGCAATTGTGCGACATCTGGAGGATGAAGGCCACAAGGTAACAAAAGCCGGAGCTCATAAGTTTTGGAAATGCTTTGAAGAAATAGAAACCATTCAGCGAAAGCCGGGGAGCGGAAGGAAGGCCAAGTTCTGTCTCAAAGCTGAAGAGATGGCCGCGGATGACGAGACAACGGGAGAAGAGTTGAAGTGCGTTCTGCAAAAAACGGCATTCATGTTTGTGCCAGGACTGCTGTGGAGTGGAGGAAGAAGCTTTTTTAACGCCCGTAATTTTGACGAAATACCGTAGTAAATCGAAAAACGGGTCCGTAGTACGGTCCGTTTTAGGACTGTACTTAGAAAAACGGTACGGCCGTAAAACGTCAACTTTTTTACTTCTTGTACCGTATGTGTGTAAAGGCTACAAATAACTCTTCAGAAGTCCTATATATTACTGTATCTTGCGCATTGATGTCCATATCGGGTGTTTGTTTATTCAATTTCCTTTGGCATTTTTCCCCTGGTGATTTTCTTTTAATTGCCGTCCAAAATTATTTCCTTGAATTTGCATTCACCCAATTCACTGTCTATTTCATAGTAAATATTCTATTACAAGCCATTTATGTGTAAGAAATGAGCTGATGTTCATTAATGGTCAGGTGTAAATTGGAATGTAAGGTCTGTGTGAAAGTAACTTTTAAAGATGAATGTGGTCATCCTAGCTCTTTCTGTGGTGTTTCCATATTGATACATTTTACGATCTTCTGTGCCTTCTTTCAGTGTGTCCAATATACAGTATAATAATATTGTGGCATTTACCTGCTGGAGGAACTTGCTAACTCAGCTTCTGCTACATTTTTATATTGTAATAGCTGTTCCTGCTCCTGAGATGCCCAGAGTTACTCCTTTCTACACAAGTGCTGAGGTTACAGTCAGTAAACCAAGTGGACTGTGTGAAGGTCTTAGGAGTAGTCAGATAACCTACGAATTCAAGGTGTACAGGAGTAATAGTTTAGTGACAACTGAAAATGTAACCACCTCTGGACCAACTGCAACTGCTACCTTATCTGGTCTCAACAGAAGTACGGAATACAGAGCTGAACTTCGTGGAGTGATTAATGTGATCAGCCAATGGATACCAGTAGCTGTCACTTTTATGACATTAGGAGGTAAGTATGTATGTATGTACATACGTGTGTGGTATGTTGTGTGGGCAGATCAAGTGAAAAGTGTGCTAATATTTGACCTAATATATACACAATTCCCACATTGTTGCACTTGCATGAGGGTTAATTCAGTTATGTACTGCAACACTTTTGTCCAGTTATTGATTCCAATGACCTTTTACATTTTGCATGGTGATGATAATGCTCTATGCCAAATTAAAGTTATGTGAATGTATCATTGATTATGTTGTGTTTATATAGGCAAATGTGCATGCTAGGATGTTTTCAATAGCAGTTACTATAATTATTATATTGTTCAGCATATATAAAGTATAACGGAGTGTACGTACGTACCTGCTTTAGCTGCGTTATTTATGCCCCGCAACTAAAAGTATCTTCCTCCGCCTATGATATTGTATAATTATATTATGTAGTATTACTGTGAATAAATATTGATAATGTAGGTACTTCCTGAATTACCTTATATAGACTAGTCTATACATCAACACCCACATTATGTGTACGTGTATAATATTCTGTTAGTATGTGGTATGGTCTGCATTTATCTGTCATTATATATTTGGTTTGTTTTTCTCTGATAACGTTTGCATTCTAAAGATACTTATGTGGAATCTTTTGATGGAGAAAGTAAATGGATGTTGTGCAATATATACTTTGAAACTTCCTATCTCTTCCTTCAGATGTGAATGAATGTGAGAATGACCCAGGACCTTGTGCCCACATTTGCAGAAACACAATTGGTAGCTACTCCTGCAGTTGTGTGTCCGGATATGTGTTAGCTGATGATGGTGTGACTTGCAACCCTCAAGGTATGTACGAATCATTGTGTCTGTTGTTGTAGTAAAGTACATGCATGCATATTCAGTAAGTTAAAATTCTGATAACTATCCATTTCAATTTCAATCTGTTTTTGGTATCCTTTCTTACAATAATAATTCCAATTAATTTTAACTGCATGTAACCTATCAAAGGCTTTAATGTTTCCTACAATTTTTCACTGTCATAGTACCTATTGCATTAGTTTTCATTTGATTGATTTCATAAATCAAACTCTCCAATCCAAACCTATGTATGTTGCCACATTATATTGGTCATGCATGTATTGTATATATTATGTATATAATACATATACTTGGTTGTGTGGTGCAGAGATTTGGGGGTGTCTCAGAAGCCTATAGAACCCATTGAACAGATGAAGCTACCTGCCTACCGCACGTTCTTTGGTGTGGGTACTTTACACCCTAAAGTGTCTTTGATGATGGAGATGAGAGAGTTGCCTGTGGTGTGCAGGCACTTTTCATCAAAAACAAAATGGCTGCCGCTTTCAAATGGCTTGTATATGTAATACACGGTCCGAGCAAACCAAACTCGCCAAAACAACAACCACAGTTGAATTAGCAATCAAGCAAAACTAAAACTACAGCAACACTCTACAACTCGCTGGACTACTCTAGAACTCGAGGTAACACTTACTACAGCACGTGGCTACTAAAGATAGGATCATGCACATGCATAAATAAGGTTTAATCAATAAGAGAGAGCAATAGTCTAAGAGTTACAAGTTAATCATGCAAGTAACCACCATATATACGTAGTAATAGAAGCACAATTCCACATACATACATTGTAACACAGTCTTAGACATGCAGTGTTCTAGACAGTTTGCCTACATATAAAATGCCTTGTTTTCTCTTGCTGAAGGTGGAAAAACTCAAGAAAGCATATAGATAGTATTTTGAACATTTCTAGTTTGTGCATAAGTAACTTAAGCAGCCAAAACATATTGTGTGTGTTGTAAATGGTCGAATTTTAACCATACTAAAATAAGCATAAAACGGCAAAAGGCACAGGTCATGACATCTCAATAATAAATGCGCAAGTGAATTCAGAAGACAGAACATGTCCAAATCTTACTTTTAATTATTGATTTGGGGAAACACTGCTCCATTAAAACGGTTGTTATGTCCAGGGATTTCTGCATGATCAAAAAGAACGGCTATAGCAACAAATGGCTGCGCATAAACTGAATGGATGGATTGACAATCTTTTGCAAGTCAAAATTTGAAGTTCAGTCTTTCAGCGATAATCTGACAAAGTTTCAAGTATATCTACATAGAGATCTGCACCTTTTTCACCATAAAATCCTTGTGGACTGGAGTGCTTCTTTAGGCCTTTGTCACATGATATCATGTCCACTAAGACAAACTCTTCAAATACTCACGTGTTTCAGCCTATAATGATGTATAATAGTCGTGTTCAAGCTGTGGTCACATGGCAAGATCATGATAAACTGTCAGGCGTAATAATCTAATCGCAAACCTTGTTAAACCACAAAATGCCCCCTTGTAGCCTCAATTCTGCCATAACATACCTGCGACGTGGGAAGTGAGAATAAGATGTGTGCAGTATTGGTACAAACTGATGACCTGTAGAGTATAGAGTAAAGCAGACTACTGAAAAAAAGTGGCAACAGAAGCAGTTCGTTGCGGTAGAGGAAGTTGGGTTCGGAGAATTTGGAAGTGCCTCGGAGACTTTGGTTGGCATGGTGTGATGTTCAGAACTTATTGCATGGAGGAGGATTTGAAGGGAATGCTGGTGAGTGCTATGTAGCAAAGCATGAGAGAAGAGTGGAAGGAGCGGGTGAATGTGAAGCCAAAGTTGTCAATGTTGAAGCAGATTGAGGATTGTGGTAAGGAGTCAAGCTGTGCATGGTTGAAGACAAAGAATGAGAGGAGGATGATGCTGAAGTTATAAGGGGTGGCACAGCAGCTTTTGAGATTGAGACGGGTAGATGCAGCTGTTATCTTGTCCGCAGCATGCTCGAACTATTTATCTCTATCCTGTATTCACAGTATGTGGCATGCTAGGTTCTGAACACTGACAGTATGTGTTTATCAATTAATTTTCTGTTTATTTTTTCTTGTCTACACCAGTTATTTTTTGCCCTATGTCTTTGTTTCTATGCTTACACAGGCTCATTATAGCGCTTTTCGACTGGGGAAGAAAATGGCCGCCGCTCAAAATGGTAATATATACATCAAATTTTACAGCTCAAACAACAATGTACGTCAATTTTTACAACTGTTCAGTGTTTTAATGTTATTTATCGAAACAATAAACTACAAACAGGCCCATGTGTCATACGCAGAAGTATAAAAATGATTTTGAAAAAGGTACACTTTTTCTCTAAACGTCAATTTGGGGACGTGTAGACGGTCTCCCAAAGAGATGAAACTGGCATGAGATGAAAGAGTAAAGTTCATTTAAGATATGGATGCTGAGCGGAGAACATATAACTCCAACTGAAATAGTTATAACGAAAAATGTACTTTTAGCAGGTAAAAATGGCTAAAAATGACAATTAAAATGGTAATATCTTGGGCTAACCTGCTTATATAATCCCCGCTCAGCAAAAACAAGTAGAAAAAAGTATTTGAAATCGTTGGGTTCTTTTGTTGTTCAGAAAAAGTCCCGGGTACACGTCCCCAAAACACGAAATATTTGCAGGACGGTTCCAATCCGCCATTTTAGGATGACGTAAGGTGTGCGTCATCAGTATTGGGCATTTAAATTCGTATGGTACATTGGAAATAAGCGCCCTACAATGTTATCGACTACGTGAACAATCGATCTGGTCGGCAATTTGTTGTGCGGAAAGTTCTATTTTTCATTAAATGGTTCCAATAAGTATCGGTGAGTTCTTATGCATATATTCTTGTCATTGATAGTCATATCTGCGGTGAAAGTGGCATACTTGATGACTAAGACTCAGAGACAGTGGCACTGGCTTGCGTGCGAAATCCGGCAAACGATTAGTACAAAGTCAGAAAGTAGACTGAGCCTGCTAACATTTTGCCGATTTTAGCTAGTGTTTCATTCGTGATCTAGGATATCCTGGATAGTATAGTGCAGTTACCTGTCACAGCACTTTCTTATACATTGATTCGGCATTCTGCAACGATCATTCGAGGTGAGAAGGTCGATATCGGCGGTACCTGGCCCTTTTTGACGGTACTATTGTAGCTTGAATATTGCGACTAAACATTGATGTGCTTTGAGAAATACCTAAACAAAACTTATTAAGGCACAAAACGGCTTTTTGCCTTTTCAAAGTCGATAAGATTCGAAATATTCTGCTATCGCTAAATCACTATAAGTGCCCACTACTGATGACGTATTACAACGGTTACCTTCTGTTGGTAATGACGTATAGGTAAAATGTGACAAATTCCACAAATTCCATAACTTTGTCGCCTGTAATCCCCAACTTCCAAAAAGCGCTATAATGCCCCTGTGTAGCACTACTGTAGACGTAGCACTACATTGGACCATGCCATGTCCTAGTGCCCTAGCTAGTACGTTGGCAAGATGCATGTTAGTCATTGAATTGAATATATTGTTTATCCCAAATGTTGCCCATTATATTGGATTGCAGCAGCCTATTTTCCAACCACCTCTCCAATCTGGAGAGCATCTCTGGTCCCCAGGTGGCCAAAATACAGAGGTTTTGCTGTAGTCTGATATATGATGTGTGGTTGGGTTAGTGTAACGTATACGCTTGTGATATGACTGGAAACAGAACCCCTGGCTTGCATGAGGGTTAGCTATAGGCCTGAAATAGCATGCAAACTTCACAAGCAGTCACCATCAAGTGTACAACATTAATGTGTACGAAATAGGCTGTTCAAGTAGAGCAGGAAGTTTACTCGCAGGCATAAAATTATAATTATATATAATATAGGATTGTGATGTGCTCTCACTTCAATATTAAAAAGTCTTATGTAACATAAGCCTCCCAAATGAGCAATTCTATGTTGAAAGTTTTGTCCTCCCCTTGTAGAATCATCCAGCTTTACTTGTGGTGTACCTGTGGGTATATCTGTTGCTGTAACATTCATAGCAACAGCAGGAATGTCATCATCATTGACTGCTGTCTTGATGTACTTGTTATGTAAGAAACAGAGAGGGGTGGTCAAGGAAAGGGGAGCTGATGGAGATATTTATGAAGATCCTGATAAAACTCATCATGATGTCAAGATGGAACTATCACCAGTTTATCAGACTATGTCATTGGGACATACTAGTAAATGAAATGTTTGTATATAGTACATAATAATTTCTTGTGTGAATTTGGACTTGGTTTAATATAACTTGGAAAGATGTGCCCATGCATACATGTGGTTTCATTTTTGCATTACATCATTTAATTTGTGATGTGCTCACATTGCTTGAATGTGCCTGCAGTACGTATTGACTGTAATTGGAAATTAATACTGGATAATTCTGTATTATTCTTTGATACGGCTGCACCATGGCCAGAGGCTGTCACTATATATATATATATATATATATATATATATATATATATAATCCTATATGCACTTTTCATGTATAGTATTAATGCATACTATATAATATTATTGTATATGCACATACAGAAAATTAAATTATATATATTATATAGGAATTTGAACACACATAATACATAATAATTAGATAATAATTTTGTGGATGTACATGCAAACAAGATATAATTATTATTATTTTGAACATGCTAAAAGGGGAACCATGCACATGCATGCATGCAACTCTCAAGAATAACTGCCGACTGTTCTAAATTAAATTATAACTGAAAATTTCATAATGGATCCAAGCTAACCATTCGTATGCATCATTGTAGCACCCGGCGCAAGATTGTATAATAATATAGATAGTGCAGAGACCCTATTATAGACAACAACCACTGATCGAAAGTTTCACCTAGCTACAGATAACAGTAAATAAACAGATATGTGTGTCAGTGCTCATGCACACATGTACAGTGTAGTGTGGTGTGTATGCATGGTGTGGTATGGTACTTGTTGGTGTTTGTGTGCATGCATGTGTACATATGTGTGTGTGTGTGTGTGTGTGTGTGTGTGTGTGTTCATGTGTGCACGCTATGTGTGTATGTGTGTGTGTGTGTGTGTGTGTGTGTGTGTGTGTGTGTGTGTGTGTGTGTGTGTGTGTGTGTGTGTGTGTGTGTGTGTGTGTGTGTGTGTGTGTGTGTGTGTGTGCATGTGCATGTATATTTGTGTGGAGGCTCCACACAAATGCACTTTTAATATAGCGATACAAGGTGGTTTTCAAGCCATAATAATAATAAGATTACACCCCACCTTGATTGGTGGCATACATATTTGGTACTTTCATGCATGCATATACTTTATTAATATGTATATATAAGTATATTATGAGAATTTTTTGTTAATTCATGTGATAATAATAATTATATAAGTTATTTTGTTTAATTTGTGTACCTGATTAGTAATCTATGTTATTCCTTCTTCGCATTTTGCTTTTTGATGTATTCTTTTTATAATAATAATAATAATAATAATGGGATCTATTGGTAACACTGATCTGTATGATTTCAGCTAGGTTATTTATGATAATATTATTGTAAGTAGTCTTGTTTGTTACTTTTTTTATATATAATATTATGTATGTGTACACATATTTATCAGTATCTGTACGTAGTTGTCATCTGTAGTTTTCATCTCATTCTTATTAATATCTTATTATAATAAAGATAGGCCGATTTTTTGTTCGCAGTTCACTGACGCGCGCTTCGACTGACTGCGGACGACTGTTTACGATCGTCAAATGTAGGATCTGGAAAGAGCACGTAAGGCTCCTCTTCACTTTTACTTGCGAAATGGCGAAATTTCGAAAATAGCCCGTACAAGCCTACGAGCCGCCATATTCGGTTTACGGGCGAATCCTGACAGGAATACGACTTTTACCTTCGAAACGGTTGTCCGCTAACTCCTCCTGGGAAAAAGATGCGAGTACTTTCTGACTACGGTGAATATTTCAAAATAAACTTGGTGAGTGTCCTTATCTATAAGGCGGAATGATTTACGCATGAGAAACAAAAGCGGCAACGATGGCAAAAAGGATGTCAACGGCCATGTTCGTGCACAGTGGTATCCGTAGTAAGTATACGGGTTTCCTGTCGAAACCCGTCGATTATGCTGCGAAATACGTATAATCCTGTTAGATATTTATCTTGGGAACATGCATGTGCAGGATCCTTTACAGTTAGTATGTGTGATAAAATTGGTGTATCTGTGTGTGCATATAATATGTGTGTACAGCACGTGTGTGTGTGTGTGTGTGTGTGTGTGTGTGTGTGTGTGTGTGTGTGTGTGTGTGTGTGTGTGTGTGTGTGTGTGTGTGTGTGTGTGTGTATGTGGTGTGTGTGTGTGTGTGTGTGTGTGGTGTGTGTGGTGTGTGTGTGTGTGTGTGTATGTGGTGTGTGTGTGTGTGTGTGTGTGTGGTGTGTGTGGTGTGTGTGTGTGTGTGTGTGTGTGTGTGTGTGTGTGTGTGTGTGTGTGTGTGTGTGTGTGTGTGTGTGTGTGTGTGTGTGCTGCTAAATACCATAGATACTACGAAGAATCATATTAGATATTTATTTTTTGAACATTCATGTGCAGGATTCCTT
>CAUJGJ010000003.1:1726568-1759068 GCA_963170055.1 Halisarca cf. caerulea
ACTGGCCTTGTCAGCTGCAACTTTAGTCAACTTGCAGTAACGTTTGTACGTACTCTGCTCTGCATCGGTTCACTTCATATCCTTGCTTGGCTGCATTACGATAACGAAGCCAATTACTACTCTTATTCTTAGACAGGTTATGTAAATTAAATCATCTGTCACCCAGTCAGGATCTCGTGCTGAAGAGACCTCAGGTATATAGCATCATACTTACGTTCTGAGTGGAACCTTTGAAAGCATGCCAAGATGACTCAATGGAATCATCATGGTTACATTTTGCAAAGGATTCAGATAGAGAAGATTGAAACATGCAGTCACTTAATGTCAGTGGGAAGGTTGGTAGTTTTGTAATGCCGTGAATGGTCCCCTGCCGTAAGTTGTCCCCCCATCGATTCATCAATACTAAACCCCAACCCAACTCTAACCCTAACGCCTCCATGGTATAATGTTTGTATTCAATATAAGCGCCTACGCCGGACAACTTTTAGGGGGACAAGATTTGGTGTGACTGTTTGATGATGAGGGACAGTGGATTGACGACGTTTGACTTTAAGCTTGAAGCGCAACTGGAGACAACTAACACATGGTCGAAATCATGGAGGACAGACCGGTAGACCCGTGTGTCAAGGATAGAGGAACGGAAATGTCTATTCACTAGAATGAAATCAATGATGTGGCCAGATCTTGAGCAATCACCATTGCAAAACCAGGAAGTTTTATGGATGGGCTTGTGTCTGAACCAAGTGTTGGTGATGAGAAGCTGGTTTTATTGGAAAAGACATCGAGTAACTTCTCTCCATTGCTGTTGCAGTCACCCAAGCCATGTGGACCAATGACAGACCTCCATGACTGAAAATCTGAGCCCCTGGTACTACAAGCATGTCCCTAGGGGGCACATCAGAGATCACAGACTGCAACGGATCATATAGAAGGCATCAGAAGGAGCTGCAGCCTGTGTAGTGTTGGTGGTGGAGTTGGTTGGGGCATAGATGGGAATAACAGTGATGTAGGATAGGTGGCACTTATGACCAATTTGGATGATGCGTTCAGAGATGAGATGGAAGACGCTACCAGCAGCTTCCCAAGAGGAGCAAGCAGCAGGCTCATGCAATGCAATGACCACACCATGAACACAATTGAAGGAACCACAATGAAGGATGGTGTAGAACAAATTTTAGTGATCCCGTGACCAGACCAGTGCATTTCAGAGAACGCTAGGAGTGCTATCTTCTTTTTGTTCATAGTGCTATTAGTGACAAGCAATTGTGCACTCTGATCACTGAGTGGGTCAAAAGTGTGTACGTTCTAACAAGCAATTCTTGTTTTGGATTTGGCGTGAAGAAATTCATGAGACCTCTGGTTTTTGTAGGCTGAATAATATTGAACACCTTTGTCAGATGAACAGGGATCAGAATGGGACACCAGCCTATCTGCCCGGTGTCCTGCAATGGCAAGGCCATAGCTGAGGAACCAGGGATCACAATGAGGAGGTTGCACGACGTGATCCCCCACACGCACACAACACACACACACACACACACACACACACACACACACACACACACACACACACACACACACACACACTGAAGCCTGGATGGCTTGATTATAAAACACTACTCAAAATGCTTTTGTCATGGGATTCGAGTACTATGATCTAAGGTTTATGCTGCCAGTGGTAGACGGTAGAGGTTGTCAACCTTCAAGACCCACTGGACAAACAGGCACACTATACAACAACAATATCCTATCCTAAACGTTATCAGGGGAAGTCTACCACTGTCATCTCATTGTTGCTATTGGGCGCAGTGTGCTTACTAACAATCGTTCGGCTCGGTTCGGCTTGATAGTGGACAAAAAAGCGCATTTTTGTCTGTCAATTCTGTATCGCAAGTGCGTATCTTCACTTGTACCGCCTATCGCAACTGTATCTTGTATCTAGAGAGGCCAAGACGACCACCATGGCATAATATGTATCTGGTATCATGAAATAGTCGATCGAAGCCAATTCGAGACAGGGCCTTCACTTCCGCTATGCTTAAGCATAGATACTGCAAACCACGTAGTATCTATGGCTTGTATTGACACCGCGAACAAGTAGACTACTTTGTTGCTGACTCGTAAGGAGTTCAGACTCGGGAGTTCTATCTTCTGACGAAACTGGTAAGTAAAGCGGTAAATATGAAGGGTAAGGTGGGGAGAAACTCGTATCTTTGAGTACTACCGTAGGATATCTTCGACGTGCATATATAGCTACAGTTACCTCGTTAGTAAGAACACTGTTTAATGTGAGGAATACCTGGTTAGGAAGTACAAGGATATGATACCCCAGCTTATAACCCATAATACTATAATCTATAATATTATGGTTAGCAAGTACTATAATACTGATAGTGAGGAGCAATTTGGAGGGGTCCCAGGTGTACCAACTAGCGAGGTTTAACTGTACTTCCTTTAATTAGGACAACAATAATTGCTCGGTCTGTCCCATTCGAACTCCCTGACATTGACATGTGTACAGTTGAATCCTCTCAAATGAGGACAACTCCATAACAAGACAGCTTACTGTGGTCCAAGTGGTGTCCTTATTACAGAGCCGATTTCACTGACAGTGTATGTAAGTTGTAAACTTAGAAACCTGAATGGATCAACGAAGGTCTGAAACAAATTAACAATCGACCAATTCAATGTGAGATGAAAGTATGGCTTCTCCGCAATCACCTAATTCCATCTGCTCACTTCCAATTATGGTGAACCAATCCCAATCATCTACAATAACCCTATATACTGGAAAATAACATTACCCTGAACAAGTAGATTATTAGCTTATTGAGCAATCCTATAGCATATATAAATAAATCTTCAAAAATCAATCAATAGAACATTTCGGCCATGTAGACCTTCATCAGCCAAAAATCATTTGCTTCACTTCATCAGCCAATGATTTATTGGCTGATGAAGGTCTACATGGCCGAAACGTTCTACTGATTGATTTTTGAAGATTTATCTATGCTACGTGCATGGTTGCTCAATAAGATAATAATCTAATTGTTATAGTTGAACATAGCAATGAACCTCTATGACATTAACATTACCCGGTTTTTAAAGAAATGGCTGAGACTGTCCAGGAAGCCACCAGAGCCATATTGTACCACTCTGGAGTATTGAAGGTCCCGTCTTTATCCTCAGTCAAATTCAAGGCCAAGCTGTCTCTCCTCACTAGCTTGAACTGCTCTTCAGACCCATCTATCCAGGAGATAAACGTAGTTTTCAACTTATCAAGAGAAATGGCATTAAAGATCAAATCCATTTATCAGGAAGTTAACCACCAACAGCCTAAAAAGTCGCTCATCAATTCCACAAAGAGATTGGTCAAAGAAAATGAAAAGGAAAGCTGGGACGGCAAACTACAAACCCTACAAGTACAGGGAAGTTTGCTGATTCAGAAGAGGACACCAGCTGCAGATTGTGGAGCAGAATCATGGATGGATTACCCAAAGGACAGCTCTCTTATCTCCTGGGGCCAGCTCTGACACCTTGCCCACCCCCATGAATCTCTACAGATGGAGATATAGAGTGTCTGCTTCCTGCCGTCTCTGCCAACAGTCCATGTGTACTATTGCACACATTCTTAACGGATGCCCATCATTGATCCCTGAATGACGGGAAATACACATGGAGACATGATTCATTGCTATACTCCGTCTACCAAGACCTCATCAATCTCCTTGGCAGACATAGCACCACCATATATGCTGATAATCCTGGCCTCCGTGCTTCCAAACAGCTTCCTGCTACCCTCTCCCTTCACATATGTGCTACATCATCACACCCTGACATTGTCATTGTGAAGGAGTAGAGCTACACTTCCCAGAGCTTACAGTGTGTGGTAACACACCAACTGCCATTCAAAATGCCAACCAAAGGAAGAGCAACAAACCTGAGTACCTCCACTTGTTGTCTGATTGCAGACACAGAGGATGGGTAGCCAACTACCACACTGTGGAGATTGGTGCACTGGGACACTACAACCCATCTGCATGAAGGAAGTTATCAGGACTATCCAAAACTATCCCGACATCTGCTTGGAAACAGCTACTGACAACTGCTTCAGAAGTAGCCATCAATATTGCTCTTACTTTTTGTTCAACGCAAGGTCTTCTGCTGTATGGCCTACGAACAAGCCACTGTTCGTTACACCTAAACATTAACTATGTATAGCCATGATTATATTCATTCATCATTCGTCATTTATTTTACATTTAACTTAGTATTGCAATAAAGTACTATGCATGCACAGTTAATCTTGCCAGGACAAAAGATATCACCATCGATCATGATTTTATATCTTTTCTATCCCTGTGTCCGAGAACCTCATGCACTCATGCTGTATGTTACTATTTCTCCCCTGTGCACAGTAACAGCTTATAATTTCTCCGTGATTTACATTTGATTATGTGAATTTTTGACTTCCCATAGTATTCTCTGGCTTTTGTCTAGGGTCTCTTTTGTAGCCTTAAAATGATTATGCAGTTATCAGTGCATGAGGAATGTGGGGACATGAGCCAAGAGGCCACTCCCCCTCCTCTATTATTCACCTCCCCCCTCCCCCCCCCCCCCCCAAGTGTGATTAACCTGGACATAATGACGATGTTTTGGCAATTAGTTTCAAGTTGTAAAAAGTCAAGTCTTTCAAAATGCTTGCAGTAAAGTTTAGGAATGCATTTCCACAAGAAGGGAGGCTTGAAAGTATTCACCCCGGCATATTATGTACATGAAGAGTGAAGTGAAGATCTATTTCAAATTGACATAATTGTTACAATACTAGAGTGATTAAAAATGGTCACAGATGCCACTTGTTGTGGTTAAAAGTCCCATGCAACAAATTATACTGCATCATTATTCCCTTTTAACCTTTTTCTAAACAGAATCCAATACAAAAATGCCTTGAATTTCATAGTATACACTTTTCCATTATCAGCCACAAGAAGCTTTTATGTAAACAGAAAAAAGTATGCTAATTTTCAGTCCCTGAACAAAACATGACCTGATAAATGGCATATTTAAGCCCTATAGTATAAGTTGAGAAGGTCCCAACTTATAAGAGTATTGAAGCTTATAATTAATTAATTAATTTGTGCAAGTAGTGCACAAAATACATATTGTCAATGATTATCAATGACATGCGAAACAGACAATTTAGAATTATAATAATTGTGTGAGATTTAACAGGTGTGTATAATTCCTATGACATTTGATTTTGAAGAATTGAATATGATCGATGTGTATTGCACTTTGAACGGTCTAATATCCTCTTATTGCAGACAATGTACTTGATAGAAAGATTTTTGTTAATAAATTTTATGGAATTAAATTTTACATCCATGCATATGTCATGAAATGAAATCCTGTGTGTATTTTCCAGTGACAAATGTGTTGGGATATGTGATTGGCAGATGTAAACAACTTTCATCAGAAATGAATCAGCAAATACATCTTTTGATACCTTGAACTGTACCCATTTTGCAATAATATTATGCGATTATGCTGATATGTATGCTGTAATGCATTATATATCATGATATATCCATGTCAACTAGTAGATAATATCATTGAATCAGATGCAACTTTAGTATAGTATCATGCCGTAATATACTAATTTGCAATTGACAAAACTGTCTCTAGCCTTAAAGAAAACTAATACTATATAGATCCCTGAAGAGCATGTTTGTTAGGTTGCTAGAGCATACGTACGTATGTAACTAGCAATCTTGTATTGCAAGGGAGGATATGGGAAGTATGCAACATGGCTTATTATAAACTTAAGTAGGTAGTACAACAAGCCATTGTATTGTATAACATTAAATTAAATAAATATAATGTTATAACTATTTGTAATTTTTTTATTTAACATCAGGATACATGCACTTTGTTTGCAGATATGCACTTATAACACATACATGTATTATTAACTTTGTCAGCAACAGTTATAGGATTATATATAGATGAAAGTGCGTTTTGATATGCAGTAAACTGCTCCCAAATAAAAATTTGTCGAATGTTTAGACGTAACTATAAAAGACTGAATTTAGTAAGCATACCATTTTTATATTCAATGTGCAAATTTTAGGCAATTGTAAAGGTATGTTAGGGACTTGTAGTCTAGCATATGTATGTATACCTTTATAATTTGCTTAAGTTGGCAATGATACACTATATACCTTACAAGGAATCCTCGTTCCCATTGGATGGAGTGTGAACTGATGTTTCGTTTGATATGTCTATAAATTTCATGTTAATTTTATTACATTGTATGTACAGTACCATTTTTATGCAAGATATTTTGAATTATAACATTTTAGGACAAGAACTATCATGACCAAAGTACTATGGAAATTATCTATCGTTTGTGCTATTTTCAGATTTTGGTCACTAAAGTCTTTGGTGCAAGGTATATGTACGTGTGTTCAGTTTGTGTAGTTTGGTTAGCTTAGTTGTGTAGTTCTGTTTGAAGTTTCTATACAGCATCTCAGAAATCTACATTTTACAAGATATGTTGGTTCATGTGCTTTAGTAATGCATTAGCAGGTCTTCTTCCTGTAGTTATATGTTATAATCGTACAATATTCTTCTTCAATCTCTGTTTTATATAATATTGAATCACTGTTGAATACGGCTAAGGTTCACCACAATCTGTATTTGATTTCATGAATATATCAATGGTTGAATTGTGAGTTTGGTACATATACTTAAATTGTTTGTATGTTTTTACATCGCATTCATTCTGATACTGTTCAATAAGTGATTACACTAGTTTAGGGAACGCAATAATTTCATTTTAATTGCTTTCACCTCATGATTGTAGTTTGCAAGTAATATAGGTTCATTCATGCATTATAGTTTATAACAATGTCATTGTTAATTTGTTATTTCATGAGATATATAAAAATATTTCATGCATCAGTACAGTGTATAGAAACTTTATGGTGCCTGTGTTTGTGGTGTCCAGCAAGAGTTGAGCATTTTAAATTAATTTTCAGGTCAAACAGCAGTCTTGAATGGAACCAACTATGTCAGTGGTAGTGGATTCTGTTTTGGTGATCAGCAACTGAAGGAAGGGTCTCCATTCATATTGTGTACAGCCTCAGGATTCCCTGGAGAAGTGATCCTTTATAACATACGATGGATCATTAACAATGGTGGTTCTACCTTCACTGCGATTCAATTACAAGGCATGTATCCTGTTGATACTGTATTCACACAAGAAAGAGTGTCTCAACTGAACATTCTCAATGTTACTAGTTTGGGAGTATCCTCTGTTGTCTGTAGGATATCAGGTGAAAACATTGGTGGTATTCAATTGGCAGGACCAGTGCTATCAACGTCTGAGAATGTCTTTGTTGTTAACGGTTGGCAAACAGCACAATATACCACAAGTTCATTATAATTGTGTATATTTGTATGTGCATACATATATTAGTTGGGTTTAACATAATAATGTAGTTTCCCCACACTATTGGCATTATTTTGCAACTGTTACAGGTGGTGCATGGTAGTTCCTCAGTGTAGATTGAATTAACAGTAATCATTATTGTTGAAATCATAAGTGACTGGAAGGGTGTATCTGAAGGTGAAGGAAATTGTAAAGTATACATAATATATATAGAGTAGATTGAAGTAAGTGCTATACGTGGCAGTGAGGGATGCATTAATATTAATACTTACCCCCATTCAATCCGCATAAATCCTGTCTAGATCTGTACATGACAGTCCACACGGCACACGAATAATTAGCCCTTTGACCATCTATCTAGGCCAGACCTATGACCTATATATCCTATAGTCTTTGTGAAAATCATTTTTTTCTATTAAATGAACATGGCCTTCCTTAGCCCTTTTTATTGTTTTTCCGAATTGTTGTATTTTACAATCTGCTGTGACTTCTTTTGGTGTATTCAGTATACATAATCTTATTATATTATAGTAGGAGATTTTCTCTCTAAAATAAGTCTATTTGCTGGAGGAACTTTCTAACTCAGATTTAATGCTACATTTCATTATATTATAGCTGTTCCTGCTCCTGAGATGCCCAGAGTTACTCCTTCCTACACAAGTGTTGAGGTTACAGTCAGTAAACCAAGTGGACTGTGTGAAGGTCTTAGGAGTAGTCAGATAACCTATGAATTCAAGGTGTACAGGAGTAATAGTTTAGTGACAACTGAGAATGTAACCACCTCTGGACCAACTGCAACTGCTACCATATCTGGTCTCAACAGTACTACAGAATACAGAGTGGAAATCTGTGGAATAATTCATGTGATCAGCCAAGCTATACCAGTATCCGTCACTTTCATGACATTAGGAGGTATGTATGTATGTGTGGTATTGGAAGGGTCAAAGTGAAATGTGTGCTATGATGTTCGACCTCCATATACAGTTCCCACTCTGTTGCACTTGAGGAAATTAGACATGTAACACATAGATTTAGGGATGGACAATGTAGGTTCACAATTTTCACAATGATCATACAGCACTGGAATCCTAAATTATACGTGTAAATGCAACAAATCTGATTAAGCGCATGACAATGACCTTTTACCTTTTGGTTGCAAGCAGTTCACAAGTATAGGTTATAACCTGCCTCCGAGTTGTATGGCATTAATAATAACAACGCCCGAGGGCGGAGTGATTATTAATGCCATACAACGAGGAGGCGGGTTATAGACGGCTTCTAGACTGATGCGAAAGAGAGTTTAGCACCTCCATTACGATTCACCTGCATTGAAAATGGGTGCCAATTAGTTGATTGACTAATTTTCTTTTGTCAATTAACAGACCAAACCACAAAGATCTGTATTTTCCCAGCACTGCCATAGCATAGAATAATACAGATCACACTGCTACTGTTGGAAGCATACAAACTCGCCAGAACCTTTGATGTTACAGTGCATCAGCTTAGAAGTAGAAGTATAAAGAGATATATAGACTAAGTACGCCATCAATATTTCTGAGTATCAAATGCACTTACAGTATTATGTCACAATTATAGCCGACTTCAGTAAACTTCAGTGTTTCATGGATTGCATGATTATTATACATAGTACCAATTTCGAACTTTTCCCAAAGCAATTTCATACACAGTAGCAAAGGTTTACCATCAGGGTTCTATACAGTAGGGGGCCACCCCAAACTCTCAAGCTTCCGCCCCCAAAAATTTCCAACAGTATTGCTAAGTACTATAGAGAAAACCCTACTTGAGTGTCAAAATCAACCTTGATTGGTCTAAACAGCCCTCAGGTACTTTATATAACCTCAAAAACTCCAAATTTTCTCTGAGGGAACACATAATTATTATATATCTACACCAATTAAATCACTACACCACATGTCTAGGATGCCACATATAGGTGCATATTTGCCCCCCATTGATTATTATTGCAAAAGAGACCCCTATACATATAACATGCTGTACATGCATCTACTATGGTCATATCTCACAAGGCAGACATGCACTGTAATTATTATTATTATTATTATTATTATTTCCACAAGGGAGGTTGCCCCATCAGCCAAGGCTGGTATTAACGGGGAACCACAAATTCAAGTAACAGTAAGTAATACTGAAGCTTCCCTCCCAAAATTTTACTCTTAGGTGGAACCCTGACCATGCATGCATATAACATTCTTCATCCCTCCTGCATGTGTTGTCTATTATTGAAGTATGCATGGTATTACTATAAATATATACTTACTTCTTGTTGTTGTACGAACGTCCAGGATATTCTTAGACTAGTCTGTACACCAACACCAAATTGTATTTATTCTGTTAGTGTGTGGTATATTAACATATGTTATGCATTCAAGAGCATACTCATTGATTGGTTATTCTCTGGTAACATTTACATGCGAAAGATACTTATTATGTTGAATCTTTTGATGGAGAAAGTAATGGATTTTGTGTAACTACTTAGAATTTTTCTGTCTCTATCTTTAGATGTGAATGAATGTGAAAATGACACAAGACCTTGTGACCACATATGCAGAAACACAATTGGTAGCTACACCTGCAGTTGTGTTCCAGGATATGTGTTAGCTGGAGATGGTGTGACTTGCAGCCCTCAAGGTATGTATATATCGCAAACCAGTATATGCATTAATTGACTTAGTTGTACTAGTGGGTCACAGATCATATATTATTGCGTGGACATAAAGAATGCATTGGGGAATTACTCTCATTTCGGTAATACTGGCATTATATACATGAAAATTATTTTCAATTGGTTCATAGTATAATAATATTATGGAGATCATACCCACCAAACAAATGAACATTGAATGTCATTGATTTAACATCGACAGTCAGGGTCAGGTCGGGGTCAGGGTATCATTATAAATAATAAGGAGTCTTCAGCCATTGGCTATCTTACAGGTGCCCAGTCAGACTGAGTATAACAATAATGATTACGTAGTATACTTAATTGTTTGTTCATTGGTTGTGAACTTGAACTTGTATGTATTGAGGACTCACTTGGTGGATGCCGCACTCTTGTTCAAGTAATTCATTTATCTATCAACCTCATTTGGTGTGTGTTTTTGTGTGGGGGGAGGAGGCAGCATAACTTTACAATTTACAAGGCAAGTATTTAATTCAAGATAAAAACTCGTGGGGCTACCACCCCAAATAAACATACTGGAATCACTTGCTTGGGTATTGATTCCAAGACCTATATAACTGCATGAGGAAAATTCAGCTCAAGCACTCTTTTTCTTCCCATGGATTCATCCTTCTTGACATTTATAACATCAGTGTGCTTGGTGGTATGAAATTTAATATACTAGGCGTAGCTACCAATTTCACCTTCACAGAAGGAAGCACAAATACTATGTCACAGGTATTGTCCTTCCCCTTATAGAATCATCAAGCTTTACTTGTGGTGTACCTGTGGGTATAACCGTTGCTGTAACATTTATAACAGCATCAGGAATGTCATCATCAATAACTGCGGTCTTGATGTATCTATTATGTAAGAAGAAGCTAGGAGCAGTCAAGGAAAGGGGGACCGATGGAGATATTTATGAAGATCCTGATAAAACTGTGTCAGATGTTAAGATGGAACCATCACCAGCTTATCAGACTGTGTCATTGGGACGTGTATGAAGCATATATTTATATTGTGTTCTTTAAATTTGTTTGTGTGATTTACAGTTTGTGTATAAGCAGATCTATGTGCATGTGATCACACAATATTTTGCATGCATGCATTTCCATGCAATTGCAAGTTATAGGAGAGCTGAGTATGTGCTATTAATTATAATTTAGTACAATCATGTGTTCTATGGTGATCGTGAGTGTGGTTGTGCAAGACTAATGCAAAATTAATAATTATTATTATAAAATTTTATTATATTATAGAACTCACTATACGAACTACCAAGGTACATGGTTGTATTTAGTGCATATGGAGGATCGATGTACGTAAAAATATATGTTTTATATTAGTATTGCTCCTCATGCAGTGCATGCATGTGCGATTCTGTGGATCTGGCCTCTCCATGTCCATGTGTCACGAACGAATACTTCTGATGGAATCTAACTTGTACAGTACAGCAGGAACACAATATCTTGCTCCCTAGCATGATTTCTGACCACTATCTATATGTGAATGTAATTTGCATGTATGTGCACGGTGAAAAGAAATCTATTGGTGTAACTGTATAATCATTTTAGTTGTATAACCCCTATTCAAGATTTTGCTAAACATGCACACGCATGCACCAAGACCTACTGCAGTGGGTGGCAGCATCTCTAGGTCTGGCTCTATGGCTAGTCAAGTTATATAGCAGCAGCTTACATGTATACTGGACAACAACGATGTGATCCACTTGAAGTGTATGTAGTCTGGCTTGCTCGACCGTCCCTGCAAGGCGGTAAAAAAAGTGGGCTAGCAACCCAGACTAAAGTGCTAGTGGCGCGCTCATGCAGGCTGAGTGACTTGATAATTGCATTCCTGAAGCATTACAGACATACAGTATATATATGCATATGTAGATACACTAGTGAGATTCGAAGCCCATGCTCCGCAATCAGTTGCCTTGCTTCCTAGTCGGCAATTGTTATTATGCTTGAGAATGTTTGGCTTATGGATTGGTTACAGGGCTCCAATAGCATGCATTGTACTTCGATCACAAGCAGTCACCATCGAATGACTACGAAGGCTTGTGCATACAATATGAATGTGATGTGCTCTCACTGCGATATGAAATTACTTATGTAACATATACCTTCATGCAAAATAATTAATCCTACATTGTCATCATAATTATACTTTATTTATGGATGACAGAGGTTTTGTCCTCCCCTTGTAGAATCATCCAGCTGTACTTGTGGTGTACCTGTGGGTATATCCGTTGCTGTAACATTCATAGCAGCATCAAGAATGTCTTCATCATTGACTGCTGTCTTGATGTACTTGTTATGTAAGAAGAAGAGTGGAGCAGTAAAACCGCCAGGGAAAGGGGAGCTGATGGAGATATTTATGAAGATCCTAATAAAACTGATGTTAATTAAGATGGAACCATCACCAGTTTATCAGACTATGTCTTGAGGACATATTAAGTGAAATGTTTATTGCCTGTTCTTTTAAGATTGTTTGCTTGAACTTTGACTAATTGCTAAGATTGTATACATACTGTATGTATAATACATGTGGTTACATTTACATTACATTGTATAAAAATAAATTATGCCGTTTGAGATATGGAACTGATCGATGTTGCTTATATGATTAAAGAGATATTAATGTGCCTGGTGAGAGTGGAATTATTGGAGGTATATATTCTTTGATTTATTTTGTGATGCAACTGATCAGAGGCTGCCACTATATATGATAAAAATTAATTTAATAGCCAATAAATGCTTTTTTGTGTAGGATTAATGATCATATGGTATAGAACATTCATGCAGATATAATATTATAGTGAAACCTCTATTATATAATTGACACACCATGCATGCATGGCAACAAACAATAATTATTAATGTACATGTCAGATTGAAGAGGATGTTGGATCAAGTATATAGCTCCTATATATAGTTTACACAGTCAATATGTTATACAATGGTGACTGTACCTCATAATATCTTTGAAATTATAATAATAATATAGAGAGAATGTTGGATTATTACAGTGTTGAAATATTGGATTATACAGATTTTCACTGTAGTGAAAGATAGCTGGACCCTATAATAAACAATATGTATGTATGTACCCTATAACCTAGCTTTAGCCTATTAAACAGGTTGATGTGCATAGGCATAGGAGCAGGGGCATTTTGGGCGGTTATGGCCTACCCACTTTAAATTTTGAAACTGGCCCTATTTTCTTAATTTCAGTTAATATGCCTTAAAACATCAGACAAGGTACATTAATAATACAGTGGAATCTCCGAATAAAGGACACTTTGGGACGGTCATTTTGTCCTTTGTAAGGAGATTGTCCTTTATTGAGAAGTCCAAAATGTATTAGAACTATAGGGAGAAAATATTTTGGGACCTCCAGCTGTGTCCTTTGTAGAGAGATTGTCCTTATTTCAGAGCGTCCACTATCGGAGATTCCACTGTAATACTATCTTAGTTTTAAAACCTAACCTTCGAATACTTCATATATGGCTTGACAATGCATTTCTTTCATGTTATACTATAAACAGTAATCCATTGTTGTCACAGTGATCTAGATAGCTGCCTTCTCCTGATGCCATTATTCTTGTGTTTTATAAGAAACCCACATAATGACCTAATTGCAGTGTTCACAATAACTTTTCGGAGGTGTCTGGGCATCTTGTCAGGACAAAATCCAGAATTAATGTCCAGACATTCACATGTTTGCTCGGACATGATAATTTTGATAAGCAATCAAAATTATTGTACTTTAAATTGCTCACTTTTCTTTGCTATCATGTATGTGGTTGTAAGCAAGTATACACATTCTGGTATTTTTATTAGCAATTGAGCATTTTCTCACTTTTACAACCATGTACACTATGTTTTCATTTCCAAAACAATATTATTACATTCAGTGCAAGTGAAAAGGCTTGGACAACATCCTTTTATGGCACCAGAGTCCACATATACCTAGGAGAGGCTGCTTTGAACTGCAGGGCTACTAATCAGCCATTTGTTTCCTTTAGTTCCACTACCTAATTGATAGCAGAAAGTGACAGACCACAATCTGTCACCTGAACAATAACAGCTTCTTACAACCATAAACACTTCCTTTGAGCTAACACAATGTTATGACAAAGTTGATAACATCCGGACATTCACAGAAATGATCGGAAAATGTCCGATGTCCGAACGTTATTTCGAACACTGTTAATTGTCACCTTGTGCTGAGTAAAAAGGATATCACCCTATACTTGGTTCTTCCTGATTCGTTCAAAGTCCTCAACCCAATCATAAAAGGCGGCTGTTTTGAGCTAAATGAACAATAATAACTGCCACTCCTGATCACCACAGGTACTATTTTGCAATATGCTGCATGTTATTTTAGCTAAGCAAATGACGCCATGACACATGCAGTACAACTGATTCCTTGCATGCATGGCCTCCCTACTTTCAAAATGCTCTGATATGTACAATGTCATGTCAGTGCACACACGTGTGTCCAGTTGGTCTGGAATTGGGCGTAGAATTGCTAAAGCGCATGTAAGATACTGGACTGTAGACCCAGCAGATTGCATGCATGGGATTTAATTCGAATCTGTTAATGATATGACGTGTATGCATGTGTGAAAGGTACAATTCTCGGTGGACTTCAAGTTTACCTGCATGAGCCAACATGCCACTGGTAGCAGAAAACTCTTGGGTATACATGCAGGCAATATTATCTTTGAGTGCATGTTACATGGGTGCAATTCCAGCCCAACATGCATATGTGGAGAAGATTCATCCTGAAAGTATTCAACCTGGAAGTGAAGTCCTGCAACCCAGAATCCAGGATCAATGTTTTATTGCCATCACTCTAGATCTGGGCTGTATACCCCCACCTCTCTTTACCTCATGGCTTTTGTTAATTAACAGAAGTCAAATATTAATTGGTCTGGCATGGCGGGTGCCTCCCTAAGTATATGGCTCTCCCCTATATTTATGGGGTCCACTTATTGCTAGCTTCTGCAATTGCCACATGCGTGTGTATGGTAATACATGCAAATATGATTGCTGAGCTGAAAGCATGCAAAGCAAGTAATAACCATATGCACCAACTTTGGCCAATCACATATGCATGGTTCAATCTGCTATTTTGCTTACATTCTGTCCCAGTTAGGCGTCTTGCATTTCTATTAGTATATATTATACAAGTGTGTGTATTTATATATATATATGTGTGTGTGTGTGTGTGTGTGTGTGTGTGTGTGTGTGTGTGTGTGTGTGTGTGTGTGTGTGTGTGCATGTGTGTGTGTCAGTGTGCGTAATATTGTCAACACTCAGCCTCAAGCAGCCTACACTGCTCTCACATGTGGCTTAATGTCTGAATGGACATTTCTTATGTGTACCTTTACCTTTTATACACAACTTGCCAGTTCATTGACAACCCCTGGAACATGCTATAAGAGACCAATTGTTACCAGCTTTGACAGGAAAATCCAGTTTCATGCAGTGATTCTGAGAGAGACATAGGTCTCACAACACAACATGGTGGCCTTGGCATTCCCCTACCATGCAACTTGAACCGCTCAAAGGCATTTTGAAGCATGCTCTCATGTTACTGCCCCCCTCGTGAGCCTCATACATGATCACACAACTAAAAAACTAAAAACTGATTAAACAATGTTTGGTTGTTTAGTTGTGTGTACCTGAAGAGCCCAAGTGGGCGAAACATTGTACAATTGAATGATTGTTGATGAAAATTGTGACATGCGTTATCTGTCCAAAGATAAAACTAATCCAAATCGATCTATCATGTCGAAGAATTTCTACAACTATATCAGTGAAATCTGATATCCACAGAAACAACCGGACCCGTACAGCAGAGGAAGCTGATAATCTGAAGGCTACTCTCCCAAAGGAGATCGAAAAGACTCTCACTAGAACAAGCTATAATATAATGAAAAAAGGAGCATCAGCTGGTTTACGAGCTTGCCTCTGAAGAAGTATGGCTTCAACATGCACAAACAAGCATTTTGAGATGCCATTTGTCTTCACTATGGCTGGGTTCCAGCACGAGTTGCCTCTCATTGCCCTTGTGGTCACCCATTCAGTATCTGCCATGTCTCCAGTTGTCCCAAGGGATCAATTCATGCCAACACTGCGTCACAATGCTATAAGGGACATCACTGCACAACTTCTTACAGAGGCTTGTCCTAATTTTTGAGTTGAACCCTTGCTACAGCCTCTCACAGTTCCATCACTAGACTGCAAATATCGATGATCATGCAAGACTAGACATTAGAGCACAAACCTTCTGGGACAAGAGTAAATGCTCAACCTTCCTTGATGTGAGGATCTTCAATCCACACGCTCCATCCACCTGCACCTCCACAACCAGTGCCTGCTACAGAAAGCACAAATCAGAGAATTAAACACAGGGCTTACGTACACACAGAGGTTGAGCAGGGTACATTCACTCCCCTTGTGTTCTCATCTATAAAGTGGAGAGTGGGATCGACCAGCCACCACAGCCTACAACAGACTTGCAAAACTGATCTCTGAGAAGCAAGGAAAATCCTATAATTCAGCCATCAACTGGATCGGATGCAGAATATCACTCAACTTGGTGAATTCCACAGTGCTTGCATCACGCAGGGCCCCCAGCTAGACCTGCCCACCACGCTCTTAAGAGAGAAATCAACTTGTCTGACCACCCTCTGGATCTCCTTCATGATATATATTTGATCATGCAATAGGAGGTCCAATTGCTGGATTAGTACTAGTACCATTATTATACATAATGATAATATATCAGAACTGATCGAGTAAAGTACACTTGCATATGAACTTATAACTCATCAACTTTCTCATTATCTTTGTCTTGTGTATTGACTTATAAAAATAATAAGACTAGTATTTACATACATATCAATAGGTTATACAGTTTTAATTTTATGAAAATATCAATATTGATCCCACTTAAGCTTCCTGCTAAGAATGATTGATTTGAACTCAGATTATGTTTGTATTTTTGTAATATGGTATGCATGGCTGTACACTTGCACTTTGCACAGTAGAAAACTGCATGGATCATCACACAGATTTGAATTGCATGGACAGATTCTAGATTTTCCAAATTATTAGACCATTTTGATATAATTCCTGGACAGGCCAGATTTCACCACATACATGCAATATGTGTCTAGAAGTAATATATGTACGAAGAACTGATGGAGAAAGCATGTTTGGGAACGTACTTTCAAAGAAAGATCATTAATTCACCTATACTAGCTGGGATACTTGCAGGTTTAATTTGATGCATGTGTTTCGGACATGCATGAATTAAGAATGGGAACAATTGCAAACCATACACAAGTTTTAGTATTATCATAATATTATGTAATAATAATAATATTACAGTGAAACCTGTATATAAAGACCACTCAAGGGACCACCAAATCATGGTCTCTGTAAACAGGTGGTCCTTATGTAGAGGTGCAACAGTACTGATTTAGTGGCTCCTGGACCTGTCTAGAGTTGTCTTTATAGACAGGTGGTCCTTATGTAGAGGTGCAACAGTACTGATTTAGTGGCTCCTGGGCCTCTCCAGAGTGGTCTTTATAGACAGGTGGTCCTTCTATATACAGGTGGTCTTTAAGACAGGTTTACTGTATATTATTATTCTAGGGCAACATGGCCCTTTGACCCAAAAGCTGCTACAGCTTTCCATGCGAGCAAAAACGACACATATAAGACTGATCAAAGGCTACTAAGTGAACTCAAACCTTCACAGGGAAATAATGCATGAAAATCAAAGTGTTTGTCTTGTGAGCCCATTATAAAACACATATATAGACTGTATATGTACTACAATGACTGACAACAAAAAGCCTAAAAAGCAAAATTTAAACAACATGCAACAAGTATAAGGGCCGCAGAACCCTACATGTCTGTGCAGGAGCTCCTTCACGCTGAACAATCAAAACCAAGTATATGATATCTATATACATTTTAAGACACAACACTGGGGTGGATGCATGACTATGGAAAGGAACATGTGTGCACATGCCTATTTACATGAAATTATTGTAAAATATATTAAAACTATAGCATCTAGTAAACAAAGCAAGAAAAAAATGGAGATTTTACTGACACATTTAGGCTTCCAATGCCAAGAAATTAAAAAAATAAACATGTAGCACCATGCATCATTGGCTTAGAGCCTGCATAACAGGGAACGTTCTCTGGAGGCCATAGCTGCTGGTATAAATCTAGCTACTGCAAATGAAACATGCTTGTTTTGTTCTCTGATCAAGTTTTGAACTTTTACCTGCCACTCGACCTGGGATTGCCAAAAATTGCTGTCTTAAAGAGCCAAAGTGGGGGCAGACCAACATGCATGCAGGAAATGCACTTCATCTTCAACCTCCCCCCCCCAACCCCCTCCGGCCCCATGCATGTCACACAATTAATGTGCATACCCGATCATTGACTGCCCATGGAGGTGCACGAGTGGTGTCTATCCTTTTCAATCATCAAGTTATGGTTGCTGATTCTACAACGCGTGAATGATCTCCTATATAATGCTAAAGTTCTCGATTGACAGTAAATAACCAGCCTTTTGGTGCATTTGATGAGTAATTGAGGAGTATATAAAATCTGAGCTTGTTCCCACCGGGTGCTCTACGTTGCTCATGATTGGTTATCTATTCGATCTGTACAGTACATTTTGCATACAATATGTCTGTGATTCTATGGACTATTTCTTGTATCGGAGGAATATGAGTGTAGGAGCATTGCAGACCCAATAATATTATATATACACTATATTTTCAGGAGCAGATAATTAATGACCACATAAATATGATTCTTAGGGAGTAACATGTTTACTGATCTAAGGGCCAAGGGTGAGGAGAGATATTGACACTATATGCACATTTCCTGAGTTATGGCCATATGTGTACTGCATGGGGAAATGTACGCACGTATAATAGTTTGCATGGTCCATATGGTAAGGGTTTGTTGCTGAATTAACATGCACTCACAAGCACTTGAACAATGTCATTAATTGGCCACTCATGAAGATAGCCCCGATCACATCAATGCTTCCAATTATACAGTAGATGCTTGTGTTAAACAGTTACAGGTTTTGCTATAATATATTATAGATTGATGGCTAGGTGGAAGCAGCTGTACTGTAGAATAAGGTTGATCTAGAGACATCATGAACAGTACTGTAACAGTAGATCACACAGATCTAACATCAGTGTAGTAGTTACATGATGGTGTCCTACAGAGGCTGAGTTAGAAAGAAAGTATAAAATACATTAATTTTACACCTTCTCTTATACTGAAAGTACTGTATCAAGTTAACTGAACGGTATCAGTAGAGTCTATCTGTAGTGAGAAGTGGGAGAACTACATGCAAGTTTGCCCTCCCCTCCCTGGAGACAGCAATTGCAACCTACAGTGCATGTATACGTATCTTCAGTGAACCCAGAGTTGTGGTTGTATACATATAATAAACATGCACGTATACAGTACAAGTGGTGCTTGCATGCAACTCAAAGCACTAATTATATTGAGAAATTGAAGTTAATGACTGTAAATGACACAACTCAATTGCATGTTACTAGATATTATGCAAATCACACTGTATACTGTACTACAACATATGCATGGATAACTATTATGCTATAGGTACTATTATATTTACCCCACACCTGATATGAATTGTTTATGCATTATAGACGAATCATGCAGATCAACTTAGAAAATGACCATGGCCATTTATTGAGATGTTACGGATGATGCCAAAAATTAAATATAAACCCAACCTCCAACCTTATATCTATACCCGACGTGTGATGTTGTTACATCCCATTGCATGCTGTGGTCTGGTTCTACCCAGCTGACTTGCAGCTGCAATAATTCTAGGGAGCTAGCTCATAATTTCACAATAACAGCTCACGTCATATGCATAACTATATTTATGTATTGCTTTAAGCCTTATGTTATTATATATTACATGTATAATATTATCATAATATTAGTGTATACCGTATTTTCTCTAAAAATTCGTCATTCTAATTTTCATCAGACCACAATTCTTTGGTTCATTTACATTCTAACCCTGTCTAATATGTGGCCATTCTAATTTCCGTCATGTGACCCAAATTTTCGTCAGGTACTGGAAGTGATCTAATAATTCATCATCTTCCCCACAGTACTTGGCAAATTCACTTGCGACGGTCACCTACAACAGGTGTATTTTGTTTTTGTCGACACAGAGCCTCACTAACGTGAACAATTACAATGATTTTTATCTTTAAGAAAGGAATATATACCACTCGCACTCATTTTGGATTTCTTTGCTCATTTCTATTTATTGAAGTACACAAGAGGGTCAAAATGGCATATCAGCCTTCACTAAAAGTTGGAATCCAGGATTTGAGAATAGCTTTCTAAAGTTAAGTCATATTTTATACTTCGGCTGCCGAAGGCGGCCCCTATATTATTTTTACTTTCACCTGAAGTGTCGGGAACGTCTGGAACAATGTCTATATATATATATATATATATATATATATATATATATATATATATATATATATATATATATATATATATATATATATATATCAACAACATGGCAGACACTAAGTCGGTAAATAATCCTTTGGCTATATTTTGGTGAAATTGGTTTGTTTGCTCCTTTGAAGTGTTAGTCTAGTCAATAATGACAATTTCCAAGAGATTTGAGTTTCCAGGACTGTAGGCAGCCCAAGAGTTTTTTAAACTGGAATCGTTTGTTCATCTGTCGTCAGGAAAGCAATTTCAGTAAGTCCTATTGTATTGATAAAGACAAAATTTTTCATAAGCTAGGTGTGACCAATTTCAAGAGCAAATACGGTAAGTATTCTCAAGTTGATTCTTCTTATTTGAGCTATGCTTACTGTACACTTAATCCTGATAACATGTCATACAGCTCTACCCTTATCTGGTCACCTATGAATTTCATGTCAAGAGGTCCAAATTGGAAATATTCTATTATTACATCATGTCTTGACAAGATATATTATTATTAACATTTGTAGCATATAATTCATACAAAAATACTCATCAAAATGGACTTCTCCTACTGCAGTTGCAATAGTGGACTACAACAGACTATATTTGTATACCAGTCTCAATACTCACACAATGTCAAGATAATCAAAAGTTAGAAGTGGCCTCGGTTTCCAATCCCTCAATCTCTTTCTCAGTCATCTTTGAATCTCCTCCATCTTCTTCTGCTCCAGGGGAGGAATGGTCCAACATGGCTGTTGAGGTGACCGGACTATTCTCCATCACAGTATCGGTATTTGCAGGTTTGAAGTCATACGACTTTCGCTGCCTTTTGCTGCATGAAGACAATATCAGCTTTGGGTGCATGCGAGCAAGTATAACCATACAACAATGGACAGACATACAGAAATTATGGATGCATTTATTTGAGGAGATGTAGCGATATACATGTACAGTACACACGGTTCTACTTATATTCTTCAAGTGGGAAGGACGGGGTGAAACAGTTTAGATAAACCAAAGACATGCACTACTAGAGAACATAGGGATAGGTGGCTCTCCACTTCACTAGCTCCATCTAAACACACGCACACACACACACACACACACACACACACACACACACACACACACACACAAACACATGAATGTACACAAACACATACATACAAACACACATGCACACACACACACACACACACACACACACACACACACACACACACACACACACACACACACACACACACACACAAACACACACACACACACACACAAACACACCTATGCTGCTATCAAAATTAGTGTACATACTCACCTCATAACCAACACAATGGCAACAATAACAATAACAACAACAGCAATGAGTAGAAGAACGATAATAATTGGAACGACAATAGCTGCAACATTGACTGGCGCAACTGGAGCTGGTGGTGCAGAAGTAGAACTTTGAACCTGTACAAAGGTATTGCAAGAAGTCAAGCTAAAATTATGTCCACATACTCTACACTACATATACACACATCAAAGTAAGCAGATCTCAATCTCAGCATAAGGTGATAGTATATTCGATGGTCTAATGAATCAGTCCCAGTAGGTCAGGTTAGGCAAGCATATTCAGGGAGGGTCAAAGGCTACTTACTATCCCAGGCACACTGTAACAAAAGCAGCACAGAAACAATAAACAAAACAAACAAAACAGACAGACAGAAAGAATCATACAATAGAATAGTGAAAAAATTACTCATAATATAAGACATGCAAAGAGCAGTTCATTTAGTGAAATTGAATTACATGTTTTCAAGGAATTGATAGAATAAAATAGTAGTCTTGTTCACATCGCGTAATTAAATGTTCCACTTTTACTTGCGTCTCACAGCTCACAAGTACTGCACACTCAAATCCACATTAATACACATTAATTTGAGTTACTATAACAATGTACGTAGGCCATTTGAACACATGAAGGAATGTAAACTACCACAAAAGCTGCAGTTGTCTTACTACATGGAACACTTTGTAGGATGCATGCAAACATAGGCAGTATTGGTGTATTAGTTGTAATAGTTTAAAGACAATAGCCCGAATAGAACTGACCAGTGTACAATTCACATGAGCTACATAGTACTTTGACCTGAACAACTGCTACTACTAATACTGACCTGAACAACAGCTAGTACTGCTGACCTGAACAACAGCTAGTACTACTACTGACCTGAACAACAGCTAGTACTGCTGACCTGAACAACAGCTAGTACTACTACTGACCTGAACAACAGCTAGTACTGCTGACCTGAACAACAGCTAGTACTACTACTGACCTGAACAACAGCCAGTACTGCTGACCTGAACAACAGCTAGTACTACTACTGACCTGAACAACAGCTAGTACTGCTGACCTGAACAACAGCTAGTACTACTACTGACCTGAACAACAGCTAGTACTGCTGACCTGAACAACAGCTAGTACTACTACTGACCTGAACAACAGCTAGTACTGCTGACCTGAACAACAGCTAGTACTACTACTGACCTGAACAACAGCTAGTACTACTACTGACCTGAACAAAGCTAGTACTACTGTTATTATTATTAGGCCCTTGGGCAAAAGCACAGATGGCATGCATACACAGTAAATCAAAGTGATTAACACTAGCAGTAAGTACATTTCAATAGTAGAAAACAA
Source organism: Halisarca cf. caerulea (assembly GCA_963170055.1). NCBI lineage: Eukaryota > Metazoa > Porifera > Demospongiae > Chondrillida > Halisarcidae > Halisarca > Halisarca cf. caerulea. The sequence continues at coordinate 1,749,968 of CAUJGJ010000003.1, forward strand.
ATTTAAAAATTAAAGGAAAAAAATGGAGACTAGTAATTGAATAATAATGAGTTAGATTCTACATTCTGAGGTGGCCAGCCGTAGAGAATCTGGGGTGCAGGGAAATCTACCAGACCTTGATCCTCGGAGGCACATGATAGATGATCTTAACAATGAGAAGTTAAGGTGGCACCTTAACCATCTCATGCAGTTGGAGTAAGGCTGGTGTCTCTTCTCAGCAAGCATACCACCAAGACGCTTGTAGAAAATGCTTGCAGCCTTGCCCATGCCTCCTGATGTGCTGAAAATCAGTGGGGTGAATGATCCATGTTCGATCTCATTGATCCTTTGCTCATAGTTTCGCTTTTTGATCCTTTCATGATGGATGTAACATGATGCAGGTTGGGTATTTCGATAAGAGAGAGCACTTGGGTTAAAAACCTTCACATCCAAGAATGTGCTCTGGTGATCGGAACCCCAAAACCCCTTGACTCTCACATCCACTCGGGCATTGTCCTCTGTATTGGCTGAGGCATATCTAGGGACAAATCCATCCACAGGCTGTAGAATGGGCTCAATACAGACATCAGGGCAGACCTCCGACAATACAGTTGCTGTAATATCTCTGAGCTCATTGTGCCTACATGTGGGAAAGGCACCCTTTGGACAACTTAGAGCATGCTCCACCGTAAAAGGTGTGTCACACGCACATGCAAGGGGGAGACGTTCTGGAAGACATCCGTACCTCAGTGCAATGGCATCCTTAAACTCACTTCGACTAAGGGCGAATCCATGCTTTTCCAGGGGGAGGGTGGTAAGCCATATCGAGGACCCTTTTTCTTTTGCGAATTCCATGTTTCGCTTCAGCTTCTTATTAGGAATCTGAAGCTCAGCTGCAATATCATCTTGTTTGGTTCTTCTGTCACGTCTAATCTGGGACTTCTTCACTCTAACTTCTGAGATTAACTCCTGAGGGATATCATACTTCATCTCCATAATAAGGTCTACCAATGAACTTGTAATGCTGCGAGAGCTGTTGTACTGCTCCTCTGAAATCTCAGTAGGATTGATGAGTCCCATGCCACCTAGGCGACATGGAAGGGCAAGAAGGTTGCGCTCCACATCACAGATGTTCTCATGTCCAGTAAGTAATGGAATAAGCCTGCATCTGATGGTCTCTTCAAGTGGCATAAAGAGATCTGATATACCAGGGATCGTCCTCATTAGATACTGCCATCGACTGGTTAGTCCATGAGTTACTGCGGCATAGGCAACATGGGGATCTCTGCGGGCAACAGTGCATAGGACTTCCAGCTCTCTTCTCCAGTTCTCAACTTTTGTTACAACAAATTCTCTGACAAAGGTGGAGTTCCCCAAGGCAGCCCCCAGATGTCTGTGACCACTTGTTGTGATGTTAACACCACTGTTCAGAAGTAAAGAATGTGCAGCTTCCGCATTCTCTTCCTTAACAATCAGCCAAGTCTTTTTGGGGTTGGGGTGATAACCATATCTTGGTCCGATCTCCATCAACTTGTTCCACCACCGATAGACCGATTCCAGACTACCGCCAGAAGCAGCGTCATCTGCAAACCAAATTTGCCGAATACCTTGCAGCTCTCTTATGAGGGGAGTAACACCAAGGGCAAACATAGCCATGGCCAATGGGTCGCCCTGCATAACTCCCTCACAAGAGTGGACCGTTTCATTTTGGACATACAAGTTTGCATCTTCCCGGTACAGATTGGTAAGGGTGGCGGCTATGGAAGGACAAATCCTATGTATGTTGACCAGAGCTAGCTGTCGGTTAAGGCAGTTAAAAGCATTCTGGGGATCCACCAGAAGAGCAGCCTCTGTACTCTCATCCTGTAGTATTACTCTCATAGCATGAACCGCAGCTTCGCAACCGGAATCTTGTCCAGCGCAAAGTTGGATGGAACCAGTGACTTCCATAATGTCTGTCTTCACCACTGCAAGGATAGCTTTACTGATGATTCTTCTTACTACTTCCCCAATGGCGATTGGACGGACCCCAGGTTGCTTATCTATGGCAATCAACCTACTGGCAGTGAAGGTGGCGAGTCCTTTGGGATCGACATAGGTTGAGCTCAGTTTCTTAGCAACTAGGGCAAGACTGTGGCAAAGATCACTTGAGTGCCGTCTGAATGAAGTACATAGCCGCTTCCATCCATCTGCATCAATCCCGGATGGGCCAGCAGCACCATTGGTCCGTAATGCGGCACTTTGAATTGCTTCACCGTCTATGCTGTCAAATATAACTAAGCTAGTACTACTACTGACCTGAACAACAGCTAGTACTGCTGACCTGAACAACAGCTAGTACTACTACTGACCTGAACAACAGCTAGTACTACTACTGACCTGAACAAAGCTAGTACTACTACTGACCTGAACAACAGCTACGTAGTACTACTACTGACCTGAACAACAGCTAGTACTACTACTGATCTGAACAACAGCTAGTACTGCTGACCTGAACAACAGCTAGTACTACTACTGACCTGAACAACAGCTAGTACTACTACTGACCTGAACAACAGCTAGTACTATTACTGACCTGAACAACAGCTAGTACTACTACTGACCTGAACAACAGCTAGTACTTACTTGAACAACAGCGAAACTGGTGAGGTGGTTGCATGAGCACATGACCATACTGCCAGATTGACCCATCAAGCTACATCCAGAAGTGGACCACTCTCCAATGCCACCTACATATGATGACACATAAACCACAGAGTACAACAAACAAGAATGCCCAGTACCTTGGAACTATGTTTGATAGTGGCCTATGTGATGTATTTAGCATTAGGTGAGTATGCATACATATGAGCAAATAACTAGAATTAACATGCTATACTGGATCTACTGGAATGAGTGGGAACACATTGGCATACACTTAATAAGACCTTGGGCTTGGGAGATTCCAAAAGTTAGTGTTTAGGGTACTTTCCCCAAGTATGCAACTCATACCAAGAGCACAAACCAGGACAAAATCAATGTTTTCTCTAAACACACTGAAGTCATACACTCTCTTTCCAAGCACATTCAAAATAAGCATTAGTACTAAGTGCAGTAGACCCAATTCCGTTGTCACAAGCTAACCATTGGCTGTTGTATTCCAGAACTGGCAAGTGTCCATCATACCAGCTGGAGTCTGTAAGGAGGAGAATGTTCTCATCTCAATTCCCAAGAGGAATACAACAATGCAGACATAATTTTATGTACATCTCATAAGCACAGACACAAAATTCACACAAACAACAACAAACACACACACACAAACACACGTGCGCACGCACACACACAACACACACACACACACACACACACACACACACACACACACACACACAACTGACTACACAGGCAAAGGTACATAGACACACTCACACTTCTCTGTTTGGGTATAGTGATGATGACATTGTCCTGCAGTCCAACCACAGCCCTTCCATTCAGTGTAACTGATACAACGTTACTGGCAACCACTTTAGTAGAGTCTGTTCCACTGAAGATACCAACAGTCCTGATGATTGAAGCAGAGACTCTTGTGCTCCCACTAGTGAACAGAGACTTGGGAAGCTGGAAGGATTCAGCATCTTGTTCGTCAAACTCCACCATGTATCCCTCTGGAGGAACATCATCTGAGGAGGGCTCAGCTACAGTCAATGTATACGTTGAGCGTCTAAGACTCAGTCGATTCCCGTTAGGCAGAGGAATGCGAGCTCCTATTGTTTCAAAGTTCTCAACAATCCTACACAAAAATCAAGCCAAAGTGAAGATTCAACATAATGTAAGTATGCAAAGTACATTACATAGCAGGGCCGTACGCAGGAATCCCAAAAGGGGGTTTACATGAGCAAATTTTCAAGTCTATTATTTATGGCTTTTCATACCTTCAACAACAGTTCAAGGATGGATTTTGTTGTAGCATAGTATTCCTCAACTTGTATTAAGGTCCATAATAATGTATATTGTGTCTAAAATAGCAATTCAGCTACGCATTGGCCTTTGGTGTCACGAAATAATGACGTCATTGAGGTGTGAATGACGTCATCCATAATCATGGCCGCTCTTCGTGACCTAAAATCTGCTGCTGGAAAATAAGTTATATTGGTAGAAATCTTAAGAAACTTCTTATTTTAACCATAATTAATGTTGTAGTAAGATTTTATTGTTGATATCATAGATTTGGGTGATTTTTATTCGATTATTGGTGATCTGTCTAGGCTTGGCTAGCTATTGTACTACTGGGGTGCCTTGTATAAAACTATAGGGCTTCATTTCGACCCCCCCCCCCCCCCCCCCCCTGTGTACAGGCCTGCATAGCATTCCGTGTACAGGCCTGCATAGCATTCATACATAGGTATGTACATACGTAGGTACTAGAAATAAGTGGCTATCAACATTTGTAACATTACTCACGTAGCAGATGTGCTGGTGGACTGGCTAGCTTTAGTCAGTACATCACTGTCCACAGAGAGTACACTGTCAATACTGTTTAGTAACATGTCTCTATCCTGAGAAGACAATGGGTGTTTTAAATGAAACTGAATAAGATTGATAAGACAAGATTGGGAACAGAACTTACCGTTTCATTATTCAAATCCACATTGTCTATCAGTGATGTGATGGCTCTAGTGACAAGAGCCACATCACCTTCTTCAAGAGTCTCATTGCTTGATAGGATGGAGCTGATAGCCTGGGGAGTCACTGGGTTGTTGTTCTGGAACACAATACAACACAACACACAAATCAATATCTTAGTTAGGCTTAGCGCACAAAAGGAGGGCACAACAGGTTGTCAATGTCTAGTCAAAGTAGATTTTGATATCAGTATATTATTGGTTAAATGTGAATGCCATAGGGGGGGGGTTGCTGGTTTTAATCAACAAAGATTATTGTCCAATGGCAAAAAAATAATTATGATCACCTAACCACAACATTGCACCATACTAGAATCCCAGTCTTACATATAAGATCAAAGTTACTGTGAAGGCTCTCAAATTTGAGATTTACATACTTGGACACACCGAGTACGCTGACATTTGAATGGGAAATAGACAGTAAACACCACAATACCATGATCACCACAAATGTCATACTTACACAATACAGTGAGACCTCACTTATCCACACCTCAGATATCCCCTTCCCTCACCTTCCACAGTAGATTTTACCAGAATGAATATTGTCCAATGGCAAAAAAATGTTTGACAATGACAAAATGGCGTCCGTGATTTGACGTCCAGCGATTTGTGTCAAAGAGGACTTCTTAAGATTTTGTCTCTGATTTTTCTGTCGTTAACAACCCGTGGAGTTCCCAAAAGCGACTAATCTGCCGGCCAAGTTTAGAAATGACGAATTCCTGCTGCGCGTGCAACAGTGGCGGAAGATGTGTGAGATGTACGTGTGTGAGGAACGGCACGGCATGTTTAAGTTGCGGGCCTTCTAGGGTTGGAAACTGCCGAAACATGCCTATTGATAACAATTCTCTGATTTCGAGTCCGGACAGGCCGATAATGACCGTCTACCTGCATACGTAAGCACCCAAGACCCGAACTTCGCTTGGAGTGAATCTGTTGATGGGGAAATGTTTTCAAAGTCCATTCGTGAGGCATATGCGGAAATAGTTCGTTGGAGAAGAAATATTTTCCTGCTTCCTTCTGGAAACTGTGGTGAGCGTTTTGTTTTGGAAATGGCCCGACTGTTCAAAGCCTTTGGCGAGTCAACTCCCCTAGAGTCAATAGCGTTGATGGCAGTAATGGTTATGCCTCACTTGTTGTTACAAAAGCCACATCAAAAATCGAAGGTAAAAGAGCACATCCAATGCCTTGAGAGACGTATGTTGTTATGGATTGCTGGCGACATAGGAGCACTAGTTCTGGAAGGTCGTGTGATACAGGGGAGATTGAGACAGCATCACACCGCTGCTGACAACGATGGAGTGGCTAAGGCTTTCTCAAAATTGATGAAAAGAGGCAAAGTAAAGTCTGCTTTGAGACTTCTAGAGAAGATTCAAGGGTCACCAATGTCCATACATGATCTAGTTGATAATGGCAAAACTGTCTTGAATGTATTGCAGGAAAAACATCCACCAGCCCAAGACGTCTCTCCTGAAACGTTAGCGGATGGAACAAACATGCAGTTCCACCCTGTAATATTTGAGTCTATAGATTGTGAAGCCATTCGAAAAGCTGCCTTGCGGACTGATGGTTCAGCTGGTCCATCTGGAATCGATGCAAGAGGCTTTAGGCGGATGTGCACCTCCTTTAAGAAAGCATCTGACGAGCTATGTTGGAGTATGGCTTATGTTGCAAGGAGGATTGCTTCTGCTTATGTGGATCCCAAATCTCTTGCCAGTTTTACAGCCTGCCGAATGATTGCCTTGGATAAGCACCCAGGGGTTAGGCCCATTGGTGTTGGCGAAGTTGCCAGACGAGTTATCAACAAAGCAATTTTATCAGTGATTGAGGTGACATCAAAGAAGCTGCGGGTAGCATTCAGCTCTGTGTTGGTCAGACATCAGGGTGTGAAGCGGGGATCCATGCAATGAGATGTATCTTCAGTGATGATGATACAGATGCCATCTTACTGATTGATGCCACGAATGTTTTTAATGCATTGCACTGATCAACATCCATGCTCTCTGTCCATCATTGGCAGTTGTTGCAACCAACATATACCGAGGTGACGCGGATATGTACATTGAGGATGAGACCATTCGGTCCACCGAGGGCACCACTCAGGGGGATCCCTTGTCAATGTCGATCTATGGCATTGCAATACTCCCTCTGATAAAGAAGCTTAACAGTGTATGCAAGCAGTTATGGTTTGCTGATGATGCCTCAGCTGGAGGCAAGGTTGATTGCTTGAAGGAATGGTGGCTAAAGCTTCGAGAGATAGGTCCTGCATATGGTTACAACCCAAATCCATCTAAGAGTTGGCTTTTGGTAAAAGAGCATTCTTTGGAGATAGCCAATCAACTTTTTGCTGGACAAGGTATCAATGTGACATCTGCAGGCCAACGGCATCTTGGATCTGTACTGGGTAGTGAGCTTTTCCTACAAGGTTTTGTAAAGGCTAAGATCTCGTCTTGGATGAGTGAGTTAGAAGAGCTATGCAAAATTGCCAGAACAGAGCCACAAGCAGCTTACTGTGCACTTACTCATGGTCTACTCAGTAAATGGACGTATTTGATGCGCACTACACCAGGAATCACTGCCCTGATGACCCCTTTGGAGGATATTCTTCGCAACAAGTTTATACCAGCCATCACAGGGAGAAAAGCAGTCACAGATGAAGAACGCCAACTACTTGCTCTGCCTTGTAAAAATGGAGGTCTGGGCATTATAAATCCAACATGTGTTGCTGATGAGCAGTACGATGCTTCCACTAATGTAACAAAACCCTTGGTGGAACTCATCCTTGAGCAGAAGTTTGAATATAGTGGAGATGTTGAATTTGAGCAAACCCGAAGGAAGTTGCAAATCAAGCAACATAGAAGACAGAAATATAATGAAGAGATGAAGAATATGATATTACCGGACAACTTGAGAAGATCTACAGAACTGACAAGTGAGAAGGGGTCGTCAAGCTGGCTGACAGCCTTGCCTATTGAAGATCATGGTTTTGCGATGCACAAGGGGGAATTTAGGGATGCATTGTGCCTGAGATATGGATGGCCTCCAGACAGATTGCCATCAAAATGTGAGTGTGGCAGCTCTTTCTCTGTGGACCATGCCCTGAATTGTCCAAAAGGAGCCTTCCCAAGCATAAGGCACAATAAGTTGAGGGATTTCACAGGCGATCTCCTTTCTGAAGTGTGTCATGATGTCTCCATTGAACCCCTGCTGCAACCGTTGGAAGGAGAAAACCTTGACTATGCAACTGCCAATCGTGAAGAGCATGCCAGATCAGACATCAAAGCAAGAGGATTTTGGGGATCCAACCGTCAATGTGCATTTTTTGACATTAAGGTATTTAACCCTAACGCACAGTCAAATCGACGGACAACTCTTGAATCCTGCTACAAACGAGAAGAAAAGAAGAAGAAGCGCTGCTATGAACAAAGAATCTTGGAGATTGAGCACGGCACTTTCACTCCACTTGTGTTTAGTACCTTTGGGGGCATGGGAAGGCTTGCGAAGACTTTCTTTGCTAGATTGGCTTCTCTCCTGGCAAACAAACGACAGGCCAAGTATGCCACAACAATGGGACTGATCAGATGCCAAATCAGCTTCTCATTGATGAGATCCGCAATTATGTGCCTTCGTGGAGCCCGATCCAGCTGCCATCATGCAAGCAAGGTCTGTGACATTATACCACTAGCTGTCACAGAAGGAAGATTTTCCATCTAAACAATATTGTACATATTTGTCTATTTGAACAATAATAACTATTACATATTTGTCTATTTGAACTTTACCTTGTTGTAAAGATTAATTAATTAATTTGGAACCAGAATGAATATGCACTAATCCTGCTGTACACTATACTACTACTCCCTCATTTATCCAGTTCCCTTGCTTTAAATTGTCTACAATTTCATCCACAACTAATGTGTGCAGATAAGTGAGGTCTGACTGTACTAAGAAATAACAATGGTAACACTTCTAGCTGGGAGAGAGCAATCTCCAACCCTAGTGTGTTACACTAGGGGCCAATTGATTGTGCAAGGATAAATGGTAACAAGATAAGTAAGGTGTAAGATGGCTCCAGTATCAGTGACAGTATAATACACAGATAATAATGATTTCATTGCAAAATTCCCACATTGGAATTGAGCTGTAACGTGTGTAGCTGACTTACAACGCAGAGAGACTGGAAGGTTCTTGATATACAGGAAGAGTATACTGTGCTTTGCCACATTCCACGGCTACCACACCTCCTGGTGGCAAACACACCCTCTGTTAGTGATGGATCTGCTGCACATGGACACCGGAGAGCAGAAAGTCGGCTGAATTCAGTTATGGGCCATGAAAAGTTGAGGGTCACATTGAAAGCTGCCACACGGATGGGCTCCACCTCGAATGTACATGGAGGGTCTACAGTGAGCAGTAAATTCATCCATTCATCAGATGCCGAGTAATTCTACTAACAAC
>CAUJGJ010000003.1:1764068-1769068 GCA_963170055.1 Halisarca cf. caerulea
AGCGAAGACGGCTGACTCAGAGCTAGCTCTCTGCAGATGGTGATTTGCAAGTTGTAGTGTGCTCTCTCCTGCTTTGCCAATTCTAAATGATCAATATATGCCTTCAATCTCTGTTCCTTATCAGCTTCTGTCAGATGGCCAGAGTTCTTCAATAATCTACAGTGGGTCTGGCATTCCATACAGAGATCATCAGCTGGCTTCATAGTTACTATGTATGGTCGAACTCCATTCCAGACTGTGTGAAATTTTGTACGACCTACTGGCTTTGTGTGTCCACGTACACAAGACTCTGTGTACAGTCCGAAAACCTTTGCTTTGGTCATGTCTGTGGGCAGCAACAAAACTCGGGAGTCCTTATGCGTTGGCATACGACCAGGTAGGGGCATTGCATGTGATTCTGCTATGTTGTCCAGGAACTTAGCCAAATCGTCAAGCTGTGCAGGTGTACATGTGTTTGAAGGCTTTCTTTTCACATTTCCGTGGATTCTTTCAACCAGTCCATTAGAGTCAAAGTGCTTGCAAAGATTGGTGAAGCGGTACTTGGACATAATGTGTAAAAATAGGAAAAAATCCAAGCAAATCCTGATACTACGAAACAAGAATGATGTATGTGGACGAAAACTTTCCAAAGTACCCCTGTATGATGGTGGAATACTTTCCTTATGGGTACGGCACGCAGACAACTGAGAAGTAACCACCAGATCTAATTCCATCCTCGACAGTTGGAAGCAGTCAGAGCGATGATTCGCAACCACCTCTTGCTTGAATTGGGTGCTACAAGGTGACTTATCAGGGCCAAATTTACACCCACAAGTCTTCTCCATAAATTCGTCAACAGTACCTTGCTCTTTCTTGTCTTCATCGCTTAGTTCAAGAGCAACGTCGGTGTTAATCTGGCGCCCGAAAGACGAATCCAAGGGTAAATCATCGAAGCTGGCTTCTTCTTCTAAAACAGTCGATTCGAGGAGCGGTTGGCCGACTTCAAGCGAGTCATCGAGTGGCTGACTCTCATACGTGCTCTCAGAGATACATGAGGCTTCTTCAGCAGTTGTCTCTTCGGAAAAATAGCTGGTTTCGGCTTCCTCAAACTCCTTCTCTAGTGATTCGATAACGGCGCCGAGCGGTATACGAGACATTCTTGTCGTAACTCGAAAAGTGAGCACCGTACAGGCTTGAAACAAACACCAAAAGAAAGACCGAAGTCAACTACAAAAAAGCGAAACGCATAATCTGTACTCGCCATCCACACTTTCGCGTAGTTCGCAACGAATCAGACCCGCTATTGATATTTCCGTTTATTGCCCGTATTGCGAAATTTGCGCAACTACACGAATACATGTTTTCCCGTGAACGGTCACATATACATACGTACATGGGAGGGGACAGAGTGACAAGTAATCACTATCTAGGAGTACAGTATGTACTATCGTATATTCTATAAAAATCCAGCAATCCAGAACTTCATCATCCATAGTTTTGTGTTGAAAACTTGACCAAATGGCCATTTTCTAAAACTTCATGTTTTCCACTATTTCGTGGTACAACTTTTCAAACTGAGACAAACTGTAAAATTGAGTTCAAGTTTCGTATTCATTACAATGATTCTTCTTCCTGTGCTTTGGATTAAGTATTCACTGGTTTCGCTCTGTTAGGGCAGACCTATTGTCAAGCACTTTAGTGTTCTTTTCACTACATTTTATGGCTATTCAAATTACTATGGTCACATATGATAACTGGACTACACAATTTTGTCAGCTTCATAAGTATTCCTTTATCAGCTCCAAAGTTTCTTCAGTCATTCTCAAAGATTGGAAAACACTCTAAATTCTCTCACTGAGCAAAATTCTTGTGAAACTAGGTGTAATGAATTTTTAGAGAATATACGGTAACACATGTACTCGCTAAGTAAGGTCTACTGCAGTACCAAAACATAGAGCATACTTATTGTAGGTGAAAAATTTCCCGAATATAAGGAGATGAATGATGAAAAGGCATCACATATTATGTACATATATATATATATATATATATATATATATATATATATATATATATATATATATATATATATATATATATATATATATATATATGCCTTGATCAATATGAATCCTAAGTGCTTATCACTAACACATATGTATGTACATGCATACAAACATGTAAGCTCCATGAAATACATCAACTTACATTGAATTTCTACCTCACAAAGTCTTCCAGTGTACAATGGAGGGCACTCACAAACTTCTTCACTGTCACAAGCTCCTCCGTTCATACAACGACACACTGGCAGGGATGAACCAGTAAATGTAGGCAATATTACATTATGTATGCACACAACAGGGCTAAATTTAGGGGGGGAATTGAACTATTGAGACCCCCCCCCCCCCCCTTGAAATTGCGGAACAATATTTCTTGGGCACAAAGTCTAATCTAAATCACCAGTAAGTCCAGCCACTTAAAAGTTGCTAAATTGTTAAAGTGAGATTGTGAGAAATGATGAAGTGAGACTCACAATCAGAGGAGGTGGAGTAACTAGTTGGCATGAATCAATGTACCCATCTAGAACCAAAGGCGCTAACAAACCTAATATCCAATCTTACATGATTAGTGCTGCTAGCAGAGTGCTGGATAATAGAGGTTCTGTATGGAATAAATTCCAAATACAGTATGTACAGTACTTGGAATGGAGCTAAACAAACAACCTCTTTCTACCCTTCATCAACAATGATCTCCACGGTACATAAACATTGCTGAGATTATCTCAGGCATGGGCAGTGACTAGGATAGTGATATCAATGGAACTCACTTCTGTCACAGTTAGCACCGAAGTAATCCTCCCTACACTCACAGTCATCATCCTCACATTCTCCATAGATGCAAATTGTACTGCTACCACACAGTGTCCGCTCTGTTGAGAAGTATGCACAACGAATAGATAGCTCACAAAAAATTGTAAATATGAAATGTAAACATCTGCTAGCAAACACAAATTCACATATGAATCTCAAACATAGCCAAAGAAGAATGTTAGCAGCCGTGACATTATGATGGTGGGATTGTACACAATGAGATGTATACACATACACATTCTAACATTTGGTACATAAAAAGTTCCCATATCGTATCGTAACCGTAATCTAGGTTCATTGTAATACAATAGTAAATTCATAGTATTGTGATGGTCAAATCATCGTATAATGATCATGCAGATGACGATTATGACGAAAGCGTATTTCTATCATCATTTGTGAAAATATGAATATTTCTATATCCTCTCCTCATTCATCTGCTGCGTAAGGTTCCTAAGTAATATTTCATGCTTGAGCGAAGAAGAAATGTACTCCCACTATGAGAAGCAGACAATGGTGCAAAAAGGCTTAACATTCTCTATTCATAAGCTCTATTCATACAAAACTTCAGTTTGAAGGGCTGAGCACCACAAGGAGAGGGAATCACCTGTTTTGTTAAGAAGTACGAAAAGACAGACTCCATACAGGGGATGAAAGGATCGGGATGACCATTGAAAGTTTAACGATGAGGTCAAAGACAGCAGCTCAGACATGAACAAATGATGAAACTACATTTGCTGAGTTACAATAATTGCTTGTAAGGCATTAATTATCCACTTTCATATACTTTGCTGTTAACAGCGACTGCATGTGGCGAGTTTTCGAGGATGAATATACCGCGAGTCTCTCACTGCTAATGTAAAGTTATCGTGCGCATACATCGTGTGAAACCTGGCCAAATGGCTCTCACATGAGCTCAGATACGATCATGAAGCAAAGCGGCAGAACTCCACATACATACGGTATGTGTCATGAAAAAGTTCCCACATCGTAATTGTAAAACGATACCATCACAATACGCTATGATTTCTAAAGACATTGAATTGTTATCACTGATTAAAATGATCAACATGCGATCACTGTTTGTATGTGGTGATTTCAAGTACGTACGTGCACAAGCTAGCTCAGTCGCCATCTTTATCAGCGGACCGGAATTCGTATGTGGGCAGCAAACAAGCCTTTTGCGTACCAAATAACGACGTAAACGATAAAATATAGCATAAAGTACTATTTCTAATGCTTCTGCTTATCTGAGGAGCACTCAAAACTGTTTTGTCAGTCATCGGGGATATTTGCAGCATTCCTCTACAGCTGCAAAACGTTGAGCTGCCTGTGGATCTCTAATTGTACGGTAGTTTTGTCCATAAAGATGGTGTTCATGAAAAAGTCGCTGTCTTTGTTCTCCTTCGCCCAAGCTAATCTCTTCACCCTGTTCTGCTCTCAAATGAGCTGGCAGTGTGCAGTACCACAGAAACTCAATCTAAGTCGCCGCCTTCGGCATTGTACTATAATAGCACTCTTCGAAAGATGGTGGTCGTATCTCTTGAGCAACTTCAGGAGTTCCGTGTCCGTCGTTTCATTATCAGCCAGCATTTGCTTCTCAATGATGTCCTCGACCTCTTCGGTTACTTTAGATCGTCCCTCCAACCCTTCCTTCCTGCATATTGAGCCTGTCGCTTCGTACTTCAACAGAAACTTGTAAACTCCCTCTCTCGTATAGCTAAGGCCTTCCAAACGAAGTTTCTTACAAATTGACGGCGCTTTAAGTCCTTCGTTTCTCCAGAACACTATCCTCTGCTTCTTGTAATCCGAATAAACCATTCCTTCTGAACTTAAACAATTGCTACCTCGCAGAATCGAGTTTTTCGATTACACAGGGTATTTATAACCGTCCAGGAATAAAATGCAAAAATGGCCGTCTTGAAATAGCAGCACGAATTATCAATTGTTTCTACTTAGTTGACAGGATTTTCGCCCAGTTCTTCTTACTGGACGAAAGTTGTATATATTCCGCGCATGTTGGTACTTAACTAGCAATTGTTTCTATTGTCTGAAGAAAGATAGCGAGCTAGGAATACATAGCAGTTTCAGGCAAACTTCGCCTTGGTTACACCTTTTGATCCCTCTCAATTCATATGGAACAACATGAAA
>CAUJGJ010000003.1:1776568-1854068 GCA_963170055.1 Halisarca cf. caerulea
TCAAAATAGAGAAATGACATTGACAAATTGCAACTCATACTCATTGAAGAGAACTGACCAATTTCACAGTATCTTCCACTGTAACCAAATGAACAGGAGCAGTATCCTTCATAGCAAGTTCCATTGTTTGAACAACGTCCTTCACCTTCAGCAAAGAGGAAGGATGACACAACTCAATGCACTGAACTTGATATCTCGTGAGACGGTGCCACTCACAGCTTTCACGACTGCAGTCGTATCCTTGGTAACCACTTGGACAGATGCAGTTGAAACTACTGTTACACCTTCCTCCATTGTAGCAGGTGAGCCCACTACCACAATAAACTGGCATTGTACCATTTGTAGGAGGCCTAGTTACATTGGTAGGAGGTACAGTGCCGTTGGTAGGAGTCACTGTGACATTGGGAGGCGTGACGGTTCCATCTGTAGGACAAACAGACCAAAAACTATGCATTCATTACATGCTATAAAGGAAGGTCGTGATTATGCATCTGGCTATGGCAATTCTATATTCTGTCATGTGATAGATGCTACATTCGGTAGGTTAGGATGTACACATATGTACGGGATAGAACGAAAAAAGTTTACGTGAAGTAAAGTGATCACGATGTAGGAACTCAGTGATCAGTCCGTGATAGATACATAATTAAGCTCTAGAAGTGAATGGTATTATGCTAAGAGGCGTTATCACATTACAGGTAATCTTACCAACGGTGTCTTCCAGTTTTAGTACCTCTACTCTGGACAAACGTGGATGTCATATTGTCTTCGTCTTCCTCGAGTTGGATGAAGAAATTTTGCACTCATCAGATTATATTTAACAGTAAATATATAGTTGCTAGGCAAAGGGATTGACATCGTCTTAGATATAAACAAACAGACGCGTTTCACCTCCCGCAAAGCAAGGAAATAATCTATACGCCAGTTCGTGCTCTCCTGAAAATGAGTAGACTAGTGCGCAAAAGTATCCATAAATATCCTGAAAATAGCACGACTGCTCATTCCATCCCCGTCTATGTGATCCGCGGAATGATGCTCCTAACTGTAGGTCGTACATGTTCAAGAAGAGTACTTAACAATCGTTCATATTGTTAAATAACTGTTTCTAGATTTGTCACATCAAATTAACGCTGTATTATGAAGAAACGGTACAGTGCGCGATTGTCCTTGTATCATTTTCGTATCATGTGGATTGACGTTGACATCAAAGTAAGGTTAAATCGCTTTCAGTGCAGTCTCTCGTGGTGTAGAGCAACAGGATCACGGTCTTGACTTCCCATGATCACGATGCAAATTTTAGGGATCACGATGTCCCTACTCTGTGATCACAGCATACCTGCTCAGTGATCACGGCGTATCAGTTCCGTGATCACAGTGTAAGATAAACATAATAAAAACCCTTCACATCAACTTTTCTATTCTATACCGTATATCATCCACAGGACTCTAATGTCCATTGGGTCTCTTGTAAAGATATGGTGCAAATCTACATAGGTGTATCTTGGTGGACTGCATACATTAGATACGTATGTATGGTTAGGTTGGGCTAGCATGGAGTTTGGCCTGCAAGGTATGCACCCTTACTTCAGCATTACAGCAAAAGGAATATTGTACGTGACTTACTGTACACGATATGTCTAGAGTAAAAGACTCAGCAGTGAAATCTAACTACACAGCACATCGCTGTGTTCATTAATAATTCCAATACATACATCCCACTACAGAGAATGAATATGCATGCTAGTGGACTAAGTAGAAAGTGATAAGGTGTAAGTTGGTCCTATTATTTTCCTTTCTCAACTACCCACAGCTTTCAAAGTGAGCACTGAGTCAATACAATTCAGTAAACTGAAACCTAAACTACTTACAATCTTTCACAACACTCATACAGGAAGTCAAGTATAGCAAGTAACAGTTACAAAGTACAGATAACAAATTTTCCCAGGATTCTTGACCTTTCTTATTAAGCAAAATAGACAACTGTACATTTAAAAGGAGTACAATAATGATGGAAAAATATGATCCTAATGTATGACTGACTATAAGGAATTCAGTCAGGACAATCAGATGAGTGATTATACTGTACACACAAACAAAGCTCAGGTTGACAATACATACGTATGTACAATAAATGAGGACATTTCAACAAGACAATCACCAACTCACTAGTGGCAGCAACTGTGGAAGTGCAGTCATATCCAGTGTAGGGATGGGGGCAGTTACAGGTGTAGTTCTCACAGCTACCGTTGTTGTAGCAGACAGTCTCGTTGTACATGCCACACACTTCCAGAACTGAACACAACACAACACAAGAGGTAACACTTGTTCCTTCAAGAGACACACACTAGGGGCCAACCTGTTTCACAATACTGTCCTGTGTAACCAGTTGTACATGAACAGTAACCATCATAGCAAGATGCATTGTTCTGACAAGGCTGGTTACCTGAAGGCAGTGAGGATCAATATGAGAATAAAGAATGTTTTATTGCTCTTCTGCATAAAAACTCACAGTCTCTCAGTTGGCAGTATGGAGGGAGGTAGTTACCCACACAGGTACAGGTGGAATTGCTACAAGTTCCATTGTTGTAACAGTAGCTACTGCCACACACAGGACCGGGAGCTGAAGGATATAGAAGATTAATCGGAACCAATACTTGCATACATAATGCATACATACACAAGTACGTACAGTAGGGATCAAAAACATTGCGACCCGTAATACGTGCGTATTGCATACGTATTACTGTGCGCAATTACTCTGCGTAATAACAGAATACCGTAATTACGTAGTATAATTACGTAGCGCAACTTCGCTCTGTTGTACCTTTAGGAAGTCTTTCTGTGCTCTTCAAACATTGGTTAAACTTCGACCTTGTTTTTGGTATGCCTTTGAACAGGCGTTGGCCAACCTACGTGGAGATTTCTTGGCCAATGTCACAACTTACTAGTTCGGCAAGTCACACATCAAGACGGAAATGTTCTCTTTTTCTGACCAAAACACTAAACCACGCGTTCTCCTTATCAAAATGGGAACAATCTTGGAGATATAAGCTTATGGCTACGCATGTAAGTAGGCTACGAGCTGATAACGAGTGAAAATACCCGTCTACTCCATGGGTTTCTCTAGTGTCTTCCAAAGAGTCATAATCAACATTGATTGCAATATTCCTTCATTTCAAAGACTTTGAAACTAAGTTAAGAGACTCAGTGAACGACATTTCAAAGGTCGCCGCTATGGCCATTTTGTCATTGGTGGCGGATCTAATATTGGTGTGCGTAAAATTACGCAGCCCTAAATGATCTGTAATATGCAATGCAATGCAAAGAGTAATTTTTCCGCAATACGCTTGGTAATCACTACGTAAAACGATGCGTATTAATGTTACAAAATGTAAACTTTATTTTGATCCCTACCGTATGTACATACTGTATGTACTGTATGCATACATAATAAAAGCTATAGTCAGACTATAGAATGATCACAACCAAATGTACCCACACACATGCAGACACACACACACACACACACACACACACACACACACACACACACACACACACACACACACAAACATACACACATACACACACACACACACACACACACACACACACACACACACACACACACACACACACACACACACACACACCAATTTCACAACGAGATCCTGTGAATCCAATGGAACAAGAGCAGTAATTCCCAGAAGAACAGTAAGCATTGTTCAGACATGGAGGGTCACCTAAGGACGACCACAAATACCATGAATAAAAATATTACAGCATGGAGTAGTGCTAGTTTGTACAATGCACATGCATGCGACCTGTAGGTAGTGGTTACTCATGGGCTTTTATACTCAACTCACAGACATTCTGAGTACAGCTTTGTCCTGTGTACTCTGAAGTACATCTACATGTGTTGTTCACACAAGATCCATTGTTGTAGCAAATGGTTCGGTTTGGTGCTGATCCACAGACTTCCAGCACTGTAAAGAAATAACAAAAATGTAAGTACTCTCAAGTATACATGACCTTCCACTCATTAGCAACACACACTACTCACATGTTTCACAAAAGCTTCCACTGTAGCCAAATGAACAGGAGCAGTATCCCTCGTAGCAAGTTCCATTGTTTGAACAACGTCCTTCACCTTTAGCAAAGAGGAAGGATGACACAACTCAATGCACTGAACTTGATATCTCTTGAGACAGTGCCACTCACAGCTTTCACGACTGCAGTCGTATCCTTGGTAACCACTTGGACAGATGCAGTTGAAACTTCCATTACAGCTCCCTCCATTGTAGCAGTAGAGCCCACCACCACAGTTAACTGATGTGGTGCCATTAGTGGGGGGTGTGGTAACATTAGTAGGGGGTGTGGTGCCATTAGTGGGAGGAGTCGTTACATTAGCTAAATGTACGTACATGGGTAGAGTATGCATATCAAAATGAACAAGGCATTGAACTTGACACTAAGTGTGATCATAAGTCATTTTGAAAAAGAGAATACGTTCACGTTCTGTATGTGGTAAAATGGTTAGGAAAATTAATAATGTCAAGATGTCATCCCAAGACACTAAACACTCTCACATGATAAATGCATACATACAGTACCTACAAACTGTGTAATACTGAACAGTAAATATGACTAGTGTTAAAGAAGTATTTGTTGTACCATATAGCTGGAAAGGTTCGCGTGGAATTCATTTTGGTGGATTGGCAGTTTTCATGTCCAGCGCCAAAATATAATCCGCAAAATATTATGACATTTCACTGAGGGGAGTTCAAACCACAGGTATTTCATACTATGCAACCGTAGAATATCTATGAATAAACAAGGAGCAACCTGCTGATATGCGGCATGGGAAGGTGCCCCAATACACTCTGTTCTCAACATCACTAAAGGCAATAGCATACAGGTAGTGCAGGCTGCTTTCTTTTGCAAGACAATTACTGAACATTGGATACTTGGGGTACAGAACCCTCAAAAAATATTATGCCCATGTACACAGCTGTCCACGGGGAACTCCATTGCCATTCCTTACGTTATGTCACACGCTCTTTTCAATCTTCCCCAAGGCCAGTGTATCCGTGCTGCTGCAGCTATCTTCTCCGAATCAGGCATGTGATTAATCATAGATTATGAATATAATTATAGTGTCCTGAGAAAGCAATCACCAAAATTATAATTGGCAGTGTTAAATTTCTGTACTATTCGCCAAATTTCCTTCCTGCCAACCTGTCCGGCTATACGGTAAGTAATTCTGAACCTCAACGTCTGTGCATAGGCACAGAAGTACTGTACAACAACAGTAGTCTGGTGTAACTGACCCAATCTCACTCGGCCATTTTCGTGGACTAACATCACCAGGCGAGCGAGGATTGGGTCTGGTGTGGTCATGCACCCAAATCTGTGCTGTGGGGGCGGGGTCAATGATGACACTGTTTTTTTTCATTCACATTTTCTTTCTTTTTCATGAAGCACACAAATGTAGGCATATCAAAACGGGCTATTTCATTTATTGCAAGGCAAAATGAAGTCCTTCGGTGCATTCAAGTGTATACTTTCATTGGCAAGCAACTTGCCGTACTTTTCTTTAGAATATTGGCCTCTTATTGCAAGGCAAACTGAAATCACATGGTGTACTAGAGCGTATACCCTTCGTCAGAGAATTCATGAGTTTTATACATTTCATAGTCATGGCTCTTTCTGTATCGAGGCCCAATGACTTGCTGGTTGGCCTTACGAAAACTACAGATTCGAGAAGAACAGAATTTTGCTGAATTTGTCTCGTAACAGCCAGCCATCTAACACTTAGACCATGAAAAGTCCTGGGAACGCTTAAATCAGCTTCGAAACACTTAGCCAAATCGAGAGCCAAAATATTGTACACGGTAAAAGACGTTCTTGAATCTAATTGGTAGCACGATTTAGTGCCATGTGACACAACTCTTGATACATGACCACACCAGACCCAATTCTCGCTTACTCAGTGATGTCGGTCCCCGAGAATGGCCAAGCGAGATTGGGTCAGCTACGCCAGACTACAGCAACAGTGTGCACAACCATGAGTACATCCATACAGTATCATTGTTCATGTAATGTACGCTGTCTATGAAAGTTGGTTAATCAAATACAGTATACGTACTTAAACAGTCTACTCTCAAACTACGAGGTAAGCATGGAAATAACTCCTACTGTACAATCTGTTCTAATCAAACAAAAACATTCTCAACTCACTGGTAGTATTGACCATGGAAGTGCAGTCATATCCAGTGTAGGGATGGGGGCAGTTACAGGTGTAGTTCTCACAGCTACCGTTGTTGTAGCAGACAGTCTCGTTGTACATGCCACACACTTCCAGAACTGAAGACAACACAACACAAGAGGTAACACATGTTCTTTCAAGAGACACACACTAAGAGTCAACCTGTTTCGCAATACTGTCCTGTGTAACCAGTTGTACATGAACAGTAACCATCATAGCAAGAAGCATTGTTCTGACAAGGCTGGTCACCTGAAGGCAGTGAGGATCAATATGAGAATAAAGAATGCTTTCATTGCTCTTCTGCATAAAAACTCACAGTCTCTCAGTTGGCAGTATGGAGGGAGGTAGTTACCCACACAGGTACAGGTGGAATTGTTACAAGTTCCATTGTTGTAACAGTAGCTACTACCACACACAGGACCAGGAGCTGGGGAAACATTGTATGATTGCATGGGGAAAAAATATTACAAAAGTCAGTAGTAACCCACACATTACATGAGGTGTTCTTATTCTAATAAATCACAACTGTAAAGACAATGCCATATTGATAACTCATAGATAACATCACATAGATAATCTTTTTAGATGATGAAAGGAGCCTTTGTTAGTCGATATTGATCCTCTTGCCAAGAAAAAAACATACAATCTAATCCACTAAAAATGAATCCACTTAAAATAGGTTGCCAAGCTGCTTGGTTAACATTTAGGTTAGACCAACCAGCAATTCAGGAAACTTTCTTTCCTTTAGCCCCCCTCCCCCCCGAGCTTTCCTAGATTCGCCCCTGATACCATACACACATTAATACGTACTATACATAAATACACGTACATACCAATTTCACAACACACGAACACACACACACACACCAATTTCACAACGAGATCCTGTGAATCCACTGGAACAAGAGCAGTAATTCCCAGAAGAACAGTAAGCATTGTTCAGACATGGAGGGTCACCTGAGGAAGGGCACAACATATGATGAGAAAATACTAGAACATGGAGCATGTATTTAAGTACGTACTAGTATGTACTAGTTCATACGTATGTACATGCATATGCATGCAACCTGCAAATACAGGTTACTCATGAGGTAATTACGTATTCAAACGTCTCAACTCACAGACATTCTGAGTGCAGCTTTGTCCTGTGTACTCTGAAGTACACCTACATGTGTTGTTCACACAAGATCCATTGTTGTAGCAAACAGTTCGGTTTGGTGCTGTCCCACACACTTCCAGCACTGTAAAGAAATAACAAAAATGCCAGTGTTGTAAGTGTACATGACCTTCCACTACACCAGCAACACACACTACTCACATGTTTCACAAAAGCTTCCACTGTAGCCAAATGAACAGGAGCAGTATCCATCAAAACAGGTTCCATTGTTTGAACAACGTCCTTCACCTTCAGCAAAGAGGAAGGATGACACAACTCAATGCACTGAACTTAATATCACGTGAGACAGTGCCACTCACAGCTTTCACGACTGCAGTCGTATCCTTGGTAACCACTCGGACAGATGCAGTTGAAACTTCCATTACACCTTCCTCCATTGTAGCAGTAGAGCCCACCACCACAGTTAACTGATGTGGTGCCATTAGTGGGGGGTGTGGTAACATTAGTAGGGGGTGTGGTGCCATTAGTGGGAGGAGTCGTTACATTAGTGGGAGGAGTTGTTGCATTAGCTAGATGTTGATAGAGCATATCAACCAGAACATTGCATTGAACTTGGCACTAAGTGTGATTATGAGACATTAAAATAAGGCACTTCAAATTTGAGCTGAATGAAAAAATACAGTTGACTCTCATTAATACGAACTCGGTTAAGGAGTAAGATCGGATATCGTGCACAAGGTTTACCCCAGCTTACAACCCATATAAATTAATATAAATGAACTCGGCTTAGTATGCAAACAGATAATACGAATTATCTGATAAAAAGTACAGATTATTTTTCCACTACTAGGCTTCTTCTATACATAATTACATTGGATAACAATTACAAGGGCCACAGCTGGTAGTTTTTCAGCTTTCAGTTCCCACTGAGCACACAGAGTGATTATTGTGGCAGTTGAACGCAAAGACGAACTGAAGATGACTACGAAGAAGAAGATTGCCGATAGCTTCAATATGCCAAAGACTACCCTTTTCACCATTGTAAAGAACAAGACTAAGATCATGGAAGCCTTTGAACAGTCAAATTCAAACGATTACACGCCGCGGTGCACGACAACTTTGAAGGCTCACTGCTTAAGTGGATTAGCCAGGCAAGGAGTATCAACGTGCCCCCTAGGGTGATAGATATAATAGATTTAGGCTAAACATATTCGGTTTTAGTTTGCCTTGACTCAAAAATATTGTTACAGTTTGTAGGGCTGACATTTTATTGATTTTTGTGCTATAATTTATACAATTACGTAGTACATAATAACTATTCTATAGACTAAGTGTGTATTATACTGCTATGTAGCTATGTAATACACAAGTCAAAAATGGGTCTTTTGGTTAACAAGTACTCCTGATAAGGAGCACTAATTTGGAAGGTCCCCTGGTGTACTTACCAATGAGAGTCAACTGTACGTAGTAAAATGGATGGGTAAAATATCTCAACACACAAAAGCAGTCCCACATGATAATTGTAGTCAGTGTGCACAAATGAAGATCGAGTTTTACTTCCAGTGAACAAGACGTAAAGGGTGCGATCTACAGCTTATGAATGAGAAATTATAAGAGAAATGATGAGAACTATTACTCTATTGAACAGCGCCACGGAAGAATCTCTTAAACGCCTTGATTGTTTGAGAGAATAACGATGTTATCGCACCCAGAGAAATACACTGCATGCAGATTGCTAAAGTGCTATCTTTCCGGTTAAAGTTTTAGTCAAGGTTTGTACGTTTGCTGCAATACTTCAAATCGATTTCCTATGCAAATATGCTTGCACTGGAACGTCGTTGGCAGAGGTTGGTTATCAAAGGGCTAGCGGGTTCGAAATTCAGCAAAAACCGAACACGCTAGCCCAAGTTTGTGGGCGTGAAGTAATCTCTATTCGGGCTAGACTGTCTCCGCGTTTTTCTCGCCTGTAGGGTGCTAGCAGAGACAGGCTAACTTGTTAGACCACCCATTTAGTGGCTGCCCTCGAATTGAGACTGCGCTTGACGGTGAGCAAAGGTAAATTGTAGCCGCTCTCAAATAAACGACGCAAATCAATGAAAGGGCTATTGTACTATACACAAAAAAATAAATATTCAATGCAACGTTTAGGCTGAAGGTTCTTGACTATGGCTCACTGCATTCCAAAAAAAAGTCTACACGGATACATGGCAATGATGTAAGGAGAATTCGAGAGTGGAAGAAGCAAAGAGAAGTGCTAGAGAGACTACCGGCGAAGAAACGCGATCGGCGATTTTGTCCTTTTCTTGACACGCACCGCGTGCCTGTCGTGGTTGTTTTCAGGTTCTGGGATAACAGTCAGGACCTCGCCCAAGAATGGAATACATAATGTCTTGTATGCGTGGTGCGCGCACACAATGTTGTTTAAGCAGAACATTCACTGGGCTTGCCATGGCCCAAAAGAATTAACGCCACTCTCGAATAGACACCGCACTACTTGGGACTTGAAAATAATAGTAGCTGCAGTGTGCATTCGAATAAATACGGGCCAAAATAGTACTTACAAAAAGTGAGGCGATATTTATAGGGAACTAAATAGGATGACCTTTAAAAGATAATATGGATGGTACAAAACTCTTTGATGGCTAAATCATAAGTGAAAAGAACCTTTGACTTAAAGAATAAGATGAGTAAAAATACTTAATATTGGCTACAAAACTGCTAGGTAGACAAATGGTAATAGATTACAAATGGCTAAACACTGATCTGTAAGGTCTACTAGAGCAAAGGGTGAACTACAGAAAAGATAACCTAAACTTCCACGACTAATCAATTACATCATAAAGAAAAGCAAACAAACCAATACACACACAGAAGCCTTACAAATACAAGTATGTACTCATGTTCAATCACATAAACCAGTAATATACTATAGCTAGTTCAATCAAACAATGCAGGGATTGTTACAAGCTAGTTCCATTATTGCATTTTTCACACACAGTGAACACAGAAGTGTGTAAAGCAACAGTGTGTACAAACAGGATTAGCTAAGTACAGTCAACCCCACAGTAAGACCATCTCGGAATTAGGACCAAGTAGTCCGGAATATCTCCAATACTCTAACATAGAAAACAGTTCAGAATAAAGACCGCTATTCTCCCTCTGAGTGTAAAAACCTTACAAATAAGACCTCTCTTGCATTAGTCTACCTATATGTTTACACCTTTTAGGTTCCAAAAGCACTCCAACAGTTGATGGCGATATTGAACATGCAGTCCCATATTCGTGATCCTATTAGTTGAATAACTGAGCGGTGGTTACAAAAGGGAGATTAATGCAGCTATCTACATTTAGTTTGCATTTCATGTGCATACTGACTTACTGGAATGGCTTGTTGATTAGTGATGCCATTTGGGATTGTTCATCCAGTACTTCCAGAAATAAGACCACCTCACAATTCAGACCAGTTGTACTGGTCCCGAGGGAGGTCTTATTTGTGAGGTTCTACTGTACATTGATATGTGACATACTGTATGTGTCCATAAAACAAGTTGAGTCATTCATCAAGACTATTGTACAGAAATTGCATAATCCACTATAATTGTGAAAATGAGGTAGCCATGGAAACAACTCCTACTGTACAATCTGTTCTAATCAAACAGAAACATTCTCAACTCACTGGTAGTATTGACCATGGAAGTGCAGTCATATCCAGTGTAGGGATGGGGACAGTTACAGGTGTAGTTCTCACAGCTACCGTTGTTGTAGCAGACAGTCTCGTTGTACATACCACACACTTCCAGAACTGAAGACAACACAACACAAGAGGTAACACTTGTTCCTTCAAGGGACACACACTAAGAGCCAACCTGTTTCACAATACTGTCCTGTGTAACCAGTTGTACATGAACAGTAACCATCATAGCAAGATGCACTGTTCTGACAAGGCTGGTCACCTGAAGGCAGTGAGGATCAATATGAGAAATTCAATAAAGAATGTTTTATTGCTCTTCAACATCAAAACTCACAGTCTCTCAGTTGGCAGTATGGAGGGAGGTAGTTACCCACACAGGTACAGGTGGAATTGTTACAACTTCCATTGTTGTAACAGTAGCTACTGCCACACACAGGACCGGGAGCTGAGGGTTAGTGGCAAGACACGGAAAAATAATACAAACTATGCAATAGCATATGCTGTTTCAGTATGGAATCACTACAGTACTACACACATACCAATTTCACAACGAGATCCTGTGAATCCAGTGGAACAAGAGCAATAATTCCCAAAAGAACAGTAAGCATTGTTCAAGCACGGAGGGTTGCCTGTGGATGCATACAAGTGTATTGCATTATACAGCACTGAATAGAGTATGCACATGTAGGTTTTCATGAGTGAAACTTTACAAGATCTTGTAACTCCTCAACTCACAGACATTCTGAGTACAGTTTTGTCCTGTATACTCTGAAGTACATCTACATGTGTTGTTCACACAAGATCCATTGTTGTAGCAAATAGTTCGGTTTGGTGCTGTCCCACACACTTCCAGCACTGTAAAGAAAAAACAAAAATGTACGTAAGTACTCTCAAGTATACATGACCTTCCATTACACCAGCAACACACACTACTCACATGTTTTACAAAAGCTTCCACTGTAGCCAAATGAACAGGAGCAGTATCCATCAAAACAGGTTCCATTGTTTGAACAACGTCCTTCACCTTAAGCAAAGAGGAAGGATGACACAACTCAATGTACTGAGCTTGATATCACGTGAGACAGTGCCACTCACAGCTTTCACGACTGCAGTCGTATCCTTGGTAACCACTCGGACAGATGCAGTTGAAACTTCCATTACACCTTCCTCCATTGTAGCAGGTGAGCCCACTACCGCAGTTAACTGATGTGGTGCCATTAGTGGAAGAAGTGGTCCCATTGGTAGTTGTATTACTTGAGGTGCTTTGACAACACACTAGATAACAATATAGGTTAGGTAGGTATTCATATTATTGTAAAATAGCCTGAGGATACTCAAAAAACAAATCCAGATATGTCAGTATAATACAGTAAAATCTCATTTAATAAATAATTATTACAACCTTGATCTTCCTATGAGAAGATCAAATTATCCATAAGTTCCAAATATCCAGCCACATGCATACCTTATCACACTAAATTTTCGAAGAGCTTAACTTTCGTGATTTTGAGGATGATCACTGGAGCACGAAATTTGCTCACCGTGAAAAATTGGTACACTGTTTAGCAGGTAGTAGTTAAATTACAGACCTATGAAATTTATCTTCACAAACATTTCAAAGTGGCCAACCATGAAAATTTAGCTCCTCAAAAATTAGGGCTGCTATGCAGTATGTATTCCATACATTTGGAATGGTACATTCTTCAATATTTGAACTAAACCAGACATTGTAATAATCATGATCCTAATTATCAAGAACTGACTGTACACACAATATCTGTTGCTGAAATAAATGGGTTATAACAAGTGAAGCAATTAAAAATTTAATTGTTTTACTTGTTAACCCAATTCAAAATGTGGGGTTTTCTTCCCATGCACAGTCCCTCACAATTACACTTCAATTCACAACCTTAGGCAGAATCTCATTACTATAGTGTAAGAAATCCCAGAGGACATGAAATCCATTACTGCAATCCACTATAACCAGTAAAAGTGTCACAGACAGATAAATTGGGCTATTGGGTGCATTTTCTTATTAATTGTAGAATATATTGGATATGAATGCTTTGAAAAATGTCATTCCACTGTACACAGTACATTCCCACCCCACCTGACAGCAGTGTCAGTGTCCACTAGTGTCCAACCTTTCCTCCAAATCATCCATTGATTCAAAAGGCTCTAGGAACCTTATCAACTAAATGTTCCAGAAAAGGGGTTGAAGTAGGAAGGGTCTGCATGTGCTGACCAACAGTAAGAAGGTGAACCTAAACATTGCCAGAATAGCTATGAAAACACTTGGATGCAGGATTCACAGTAAAGGCTTGGGACAGAAACTACATAGAGGTTATTGTAGAATGTACTATGTGTGAACATCCTGTCAACACCATTATCCCTAGGGACATGTCAGAGGTCAACGTTCAGGTTCACAATATTCATGAGTGACTTCCCATTGATAACAACATTCATTGACATATCACCTACTCACACTTGCATGAATCCATGGAGGGTGGCCATTTCTGGTTGCAAGAATCATAGATACTAGATTCTAGTATCTATGAAAGAATCATACTAGATACTAGAATCTAGTATGAAAGAATCATAGAGGAATTCTAGTCTGGCTTAGCCAGCCCCTTTGGCTACGTGAGACTAGAGGGATTTCATCTTGCCACACCATCCACTCTACCACTTTCAGAAATAAGGTGTTATGCATTTGGGTCGAGAAGAAACATACACATCGCAAGTATGGGAGTGTGCATGTGTGTGTGTGTGTGTGTGTGTGTGTGTGTGTGCACGCGCGCGCGCGCGTTTATTACGTACATGCATGCGTGTGTCACTATGTGCACTTTAAAACCTCGAAAAGACTCCTCAGTAAACGTACCTGCAACCATAGACCCTGTGCTGCAACCATAGACCGTACAAACTACTCTATGCTGCAACTAAGAAAACGCGAATCTTTTACACAACTAGTTGTTAATGAGCTACCGCCATTTGGTCAAGTACACACCAACCCTGCGTTGTACGATAAATGGTGAGGAGTTCCAGAAGCTCTAGACTATGGCCCGGCTCGAGCGGGAGCAGACATTATATACTATAGATTTCACGAAACTTAATTCTACACTGGTGACTGGTGCACTTGATACATCTTCAGAATTAGAAACTTACCAGTCTGAGACAGAGAAAGTAGAACAATAGTAAGGAGTCCGACCACTAGACTCTTCATTCTTGCTCGGGTTCACGCAAGGATGGTCTTGTCCGGTCTTCGCAATAATAAAATGGCATAAATTTCTCGCCAATTTCCTGTCGCGTGTTGCAGGTTGGTGCTAGTCTCACGTAGCCAGACCCAAACGTTATTATAATTATTTCAAGGAGCCCAGTACTAATTAAGGCTGCGCGAGACTACCTATACCTATATATATATATATATATATATATATATATATATATATATATATATATATATATATATATATATATATATATATATATATATATATATATATATATATATATATACACGGTACCTACCTATCATATACACACCCGTACTTCCAGGATCTATCCTATTTGACGGCTCTGTCTAACACCTTACCCAACTTACCTCTCCAGGGGATTGATCTGGTCATGAATGCCCCTTAATTATAAAAGGAGCAGGCTGCTCCCCAGTTAGCAGGTACATATATCGCAGGCCTGCCAAGTCTCACTCATTTCCATGTGATCTCACTCTCTCACTCCCAGCTCATGGAATCTCACTCACTAAGCCATATCCATGGAGTTATATACGGTATTGAGTACTGTATTACAGGACTGAGTCCGTATACTGTATAACTCTACATCAACAGTTACATCATACAGAAATTCACAGGGGTTAATGATCATATCAATATTAACTTTGTTGTGAGTGATTTGCATGTCACTACACATGCACATAGTCTTTTTGAAGTGTTTGTTGAAGCATGTAGCAAAGAGGTGGGAAGGTGACTATGAGGAACATGCTTGCTTTTATGTAGTACATCAAGCCATTACATGCCCCATTATCTGTCGAATGAAGTTCATTCTGAAGGATTACATTTTGGTAGTTGCATGTTATATGGTTGCTGGATATCTTACTCCTGAGAATTTCCTACAGCCTTGGCATTTCTGATATTGGGGTTAATTAGGCCTCATGAGGCAACCCTTGGCCTGTGACCCATAGGTATATTGAATCATGGGAAGCGGCCCACATCTTTTTCACGTTACCACAGATAACTGGTTTAGCCAAACGCTTAGATTGTATATGCAGTTGCACAAGACTGCATATACTGTGTATGCATTGTATTTATGATTCTTGACGTCATTATGGCAGTTGGGTACGCCCATTACAAATGCTGGGTATTTAACTACAATTAATTTCATTAACGTAACATTGTTTAAAGTCTGTGGTCTGATATAAGCAGCTAGACCTGTGCCTAGGCACGTTGTCACAGTGTCACGTGTCCCCCCTAATATTGGTGAACTCACATTCCTAGGATAGGATGTCCCCAGGACTCAATGTACTAGAACCATGTGGCCCCTAGAACACATGCAGGGACCTGAGGGTCCTATAGCTAGGAAAGATTGTCCTCTGTACGATCAGGTGCCCTCATATATTAGTCTAACAACAAAACAATTTATTATTATACAATATCCAAAAATTAATAGACAAGTCCATTTATAAAACATATAATTATAATAAAAGTGAGTGAACAAATGCAGGAATCAATATAACTTATGGCACCCGGCATGCACACAATAGATAGCTAAGTTTAATTTGCACCACAACAAATAGAGTGATACCACTCCTTACACTGGTCACATTGAACCAGTGGACCAAGTTTGGAGTAGCTAGCCCTTCCACCAAGGTAACCTACATACGTACACAGTAGCTATAGATAGGTACATCTTTTATTAAAGGCATCTACTACTTGTCATCTGCCTCGATCGGCTTCACAGATGTGAGAAAGTCGCCGATGACTTCCTGTTCAAAACACTGAACGAGATTACTTTGCATGGACATTGTAGAAAGGATACTGTGTGAGGGTCCACTCTATATCTTTGCAAAGCAGCAGAGCAAATTGCCAATAGGCCACAATCAGACCCTCCACGTTGATGTTACACATCCACATGGCACACTGTAAAAGTATTTCACAGTGCTGCTGCAATGCAGAATGACTGCTAGTTGTCAATGTAGCTCAAAGCAACCATGTATAGCTGTAGCAGGCATGCTGTCATACACTTTAACAGCAGCTGCAGAAAAAAATGTATTTTGAGATTTAATGGGTATAGAAAGCAGCAAGGCCAATGCCCTACCTGCCCCAGTGGTTCCTCCAGCCTGTATATGATGCTTGCATGAGTTTATGCATGGCAGATCGAAGAAATTAAGAGTTATACTTTCAATAGATGAAAGCTTCGATCACATCAGATGAAACACCAATTCGAACATGGCATTATGATGTATATATGTCCTGGACCAGTTTTTAATTAGGGCCGGGGTCGAACTAAAAGGAAAGACACTCAGAAAAAGTATGGCAAATTTTTCCATGTACAATACTAGTGGCCCTTGTTTATCCAATCATATCTGTTCCTCATAACATGTGTTGAATAATATTTAAAACCAGGTGTTGGATAAATCAGGCTAGATTGTACACAACTTACTAGACTACACGCAGCTGAGTAGTGATGGGGATTAATTCATAACGGTACATGGTTCGGAAAAATGAAGTTTCCTGGTTAACCAAGTGTCACTGTACTACGTACTTTCATCTCTGTGGCAATTGATCGATGATAGGTGAGATGTTTGTGATTATGTATACATGTAACTCCCATTATGCACCTTCATAGTCATGAATAATAATCATATATTGCCATTATATCTAATGCAATGCCCATTGTAATATACCATGTATCAGCATTTGATTGCTGATCGATCATAAGTACACCACACCTGCAAACATAATATCCTATTTGCTCGATTAGTCTGCTAATCATTGATAAATACATTTCCGTCAACACATGCAAATTTCCAAATGAATACACATCAATAACGAAATGTGACTATCACATTTCTACTGTAATGTTAGCAATAATTATTACTTCATATCAAATATTATAGAGATGTTATCTAACCACATGAAAGACTCCATGGAGACATGGACATTCTTAAACTAAGCTAGCATGCAAGGTGACACACCACCCAATGCCCTCGGAAAGCACCTCATCTGCCCAATGTAATCCAAACTGTTTTATCCGCTGCCAAAGCGTCTGATGTACTTAAGTCGGGCAGAGCACCCAATATATATAGCACTTCGCAAGTGCACTATTGAGCCACCACAAAAACTACACTACATATTTTTAGTAGATCTCGGATTATTTCATTAAGCACTCCTTGTGAATACCACGTTCAACTTGGTAAATCATCTAGCCCTGAATGATTTTGAACTTAAATTGCCACAATGTCATACTCTTGCATGCTTGTAACCAACCCCCTTATCGTCTTCTACATTATATATTATAATAGCCTATCAGCACCCTTGGGGTGGAGGCTTTGATGGAGAGTTGCATGAAAGGGAGATCTAGAGGGCTGTATATACCACATGCAAATGTCTTTCAGTGGCTGGCACATGGAGCATTCATATGAACCCCATGCATGTATGATACCACCTTCTCTTGAGAACAGCAGCTGTCACTATGCAACAAGGGAATTTTGGTTAAACTCTAATTTTGATGTGATCAATGTTCTATAAAGTATAGTGCATTCTTGCACTAATAAAATTCATTGATACATCATTAACTGTCATTACTGCAACACCTAGTAAGATACTATATGCAGTAGTGCATTGGAGTGATGAAACCGTATAATTGTATAATTAATGCTTATGACCAAACAATTAAATAAGCATGCAGGGCAGTTTCGACTGAGCATTCTCAGACTCAATGTTACTATACTAGTTTAATTGGAAGTGTCCTCTGTTGCCTCTAGGGTATCAGCTTTTCACAGTGGTAGTGTTCAATATGGGACTAACATCACTATCAACACAGAAGATAATTTCTGTTGTTATAATATTATTATCAAATAGCACAGTACTTCATTGTATATGCATATCATTAATTGTGTGCATATTTAATTAGTTGGATTTAGTTTTCTCCATAGTATTATAGCATTATTTTTACAACACATGGTACTAGCAATTATTCTGTTTGTAGAACAGATTAAGATTAATCATTATTGTTAAAAAATTAGCTGACGGGAAGAGTATCAAATATTGACAGGTGTAGAAAATTGTAAAAATAAGGTATGTAGTACTAGATAGAAGTACAGTGCACGTGAGTGTTATAATTATCAGATGTGCTGGTGGTAGTGCAGGATGTAGGTATTTACATTCTATAGCCACCCCATCTATACCCTGCATGTATAGATCTATGTATGTATATATTACCATATCTGTGTAGCCACATGTGTGATGAGCCCTTTGACCAGCTAGACCTAGACATGTAGATAGAAATGTACTAACCACGAAAATCTGAGACGAAACATTGCTAGACATGTCTAGCCCTATATGCCCATCTAGCCCCTAACCACAATTAGCACCTCTTTCTTGCTCCACTGGGGAGGGACTTTTAAGGACTGCCATGTACTGTTTCATATTGTGGTGTACATAGAAAAACTAACTCTCCAGAAGTCCTACAATAATTAGAATACACAAAAATAGTATAGTCTGCAAATTGCTGCATCTGTGCATGAATTCCATATATGCCAAGATGCATGGGCCCCAGAACTACAAGCTAGACTACATTTTATAAAGAAA
The DNA here is from genome assembly GCA_963170055.1 of Halisarca cf. caerulea. Classification (NCBI taxonomy): domain Eukaryota; kingdom Metazoa; phylum Porifera; class Demospongiae; order Chondrillida; family Halisarcidae; genus Halisarca; species Halisarca cf. caerulea. Next base: position 1,795,465 of record CAUJGJ010000003.1, read on the forward strand.
AAAGGATATACATACCGTAATATTGGAGACCACAACAAGCTGGTACAAAATTGTTCCAGTTAATACAAACTATACTTAAAATATTTCAACAGCGCGAATCCGTAAATTCTTTCCCCACGGATGCACATGATGGATGTATGAAGAAGGGCAAAATGGATTTCGCATCCAATCCATGCATAACTTAATTGGCTGTATGCATATCGACCCTCCTTCTCATTGATCATGGATGCCAGACAACTGCATAGAAAGTTGTACGTGGCAATGGGTCCCATTCCTTCAGTGGCTGAAATTACAAAAGTGGTGTAATTTAAAGTGCCATATCCACTTCCAGCACTTTTTGCTCATATTGCCTTATATCTTTTCTTTCTCGTGCTTTCGATAGACTGTATGATAATACACTGGAAGAGAAATGATTTCATCGTGAACAAGGGTTAAAAACCCTAATGTCAAAGAATTAATGACCTTTCAAATCGTCCTCCTTAAACCCCTCTTGCCAACACATCCAAGCGTGCAGCATCTTCACAATTTGCTGATTTTAGGCCCATTGTCTCACCAGTCAAGGTTGTAGGTGAGGTTCTACAGCAACATCATGGCAAACGTGTTACAAAAAACTTACTGTGAAGTCCCTCACTTCTTTGTGACAAATGATGGGATAGCCACCGGTAGGGCAGGACAAGGTATGTTCCAAAATGAAGATGCTTCCACACTTGCAATGGAAAGATAACGGTAGATTGTAGTAAAGGTGATATCATTTCTGATTGAATTCTGATTTGCATGTGAAGAGATAAATGGTGTTGATCCTAAGGGAGAGTTGTTAGCCAGATTGATGCGTCTTTCTCTTGGGATAGCTGTATACAGCGGTGCAAAGATGATAGTCTTGACGTAAGTTCAGCAATCTTCTCCTTCAGCATGGAGGATTTTCTTTACTATAAATTTGCTTCAAATTTTTCTTTGGTGTACGTGTGTTATCACAATCTTTGTATCCAGCTCATTGATTATGGATATTGCTGACTATAGGGGATTAGACAAAATGCTTGGTATTGCAAAGTTGCAGAGTCAACAATATAAGGTTGATGAGGCCAATTTGCAAGCCTCCTAGGATAGACTATTAGATCAATATATAGGTATTTCAAATATGTATGCCTCAAAAGTTGTAACAAGCTAGTGCTATACATGTTCCTATTCTCTGTTTTGAATGACAGATAATCTATATACATGACAAACTATATGTTGTTGTGCATGCTGCTTACCGAGAAGATGACAGAGATGCATGATCATCGTTAACCTGAAATTCCATTCTTTCGTGTTGTCACAATGGTCATGATGAATCTTTTTGTCCCTATTTAGAACATTTATGGATGCTTCTGAACAGATGACGAAAATTGGAAAGTCGAAAAATTATGAAACAATGTCATATAATATTATGGTATATGCTATATGAACTGTTACAGTATAATATTATAATATATACCTTAAGCATTCTGGCATTTGTTCTTCAAATTAATGATTTTCTTGCAACTGTTCTTCAAAATTATTTTTTCAATAATATATTCACCCAATTCATTGTCTACTTTATAATAATAATTATCTTTTCTAATGAGCTCAGGTTCATTAATGGGCAAGTGAAGTATAGAATCAAGCCTGAATTTGTGAAAGTAATTTTTAACATCAATGTGCATATGGTGTTCCTAGCTTATTAGCTATTCTGGTTGTGTTTTCATTGATATTTTATATGCAATCTATAGTCTCTCTTCTGTGAGTTTGTGTAGTATAGGTTGTTCACTTTTGCAGGATTTTCTTTCTAAAATGAGTATCATGCAGAATGTTTTTGCTATAGCTCAGATTCACTGTATGTATGCTTCATTTTTCGTGATAGATCTCTTACTATGGGGTTAGGGTTATACAGTCAGTAAACCAAGTGGACTGTGTGAAGGTCTTAGTCAGATCGATAGCCTAGGAATTCAAGGTGTACAGGAGTAATAGTTTAGTGACAACTGAAAACATGACCACCTCTGGATCTACTGCAACTGCTACCTCATGCACCTGGTCTCAGTGGTGCTACAGAATACAGAGTTGAAATCAGGGGAGCTACGTATTAATGTGATAAGCCAAGCTATACTATCTGCAGTAACTGTACGTAACTTTCACAACATTAGGAGGTTTGTACATGTGTATGTGGTACATACATATGTTGTGTGAACAGATCAAATTAAGCAAGATCTAGAAGTGTGCAAATATTCAGCCTAAATTCGATTGTTCCCACACTGTTGCATTTGAAGAATTCCGATGTAAAACACATTTCTCCAGTAAGTCATCCCAGTGACCTCTCACATTTTGGTTAAAAACAGATCACCATGCATGCAAGGCAAGGCTGCTCACCTTTACAAGTACAATGCAGTATACATACATACATATGTAGGTACATATGAGTAAAAACTTTTTCATGTGTAACAGTTCATATATTATAGGTTCTTGAATGTGCTTACTGTAAGTAGAGCAAAAGCAAATACTGTATACAGCGCTAAATTTTGAAGCTAATTTTTCGTGTTGGCCACTTGTGTGGAAATATATTTCACATATATGCAGGATTTCTAATTAAGGGGATCAGATTCAGTGTATAAACTGACTATATATATATATAATACCTAGAATGTGCACGGGTACAGTAGGTGGTGGTAGTAGTGTTTCATTAAGTTCTGTGTACAATTCTCTCAATTGCAATGCAGAGTAACATTTCATGATCAGTTGTCAATCTGCATTATAGATAATTTTATTCTGGATTGATGGCATATCAAGTTATCACAGTCCATGTTATTGAATCCCTTCTTAACTGTGAAAACTAGTTTGGGCTGGGCATGATCAGCCAATACTACTATCATGATTGATCATGCATATGACTGACCTAAGATAAAGATCTCCCTCATGCACCATCCAACCAATATTATACATAGGTTTGTTCCCACTGACATGCATGTAAGTTACATATATCCACTAAAATGCATGTGCACTCTAAATACTGTATACTTAGTCTAGGCACTCTGCCTCGAGTAACATCATCATAAGACAGATCTTGGAGTTACTTGATCACACAGAACAGCATCCTAGGTGATATTTTGTATTTCCAATAGTGGTTCCTGCTCCTGAGATATGCCCAGAGTTACTCCTTCCTACACAAGTGTTGAGGTTACAGTCAGTAAACCAAGTGGACTGTGTGAAGGTCTTGGGAGTAGTCAGATAACCTATGAATTCAAGGTGTACAGGAGTAATAGTTTAGTGACAACTGAAAATGTAACCACCTCTGGGCCAACTACAACTGCTACGTTATCTGGTCTCAGTGGTGCTACAGAATACAAAGTTGAAATCCATGCATGCAAGGGATTGTTATGTGATCAGCCAGAGTATGCCAGTATCTGGGATCTTCCATACACCATCTTTTGGTATTTCGCCTATCTGGTACAGCATAAAATCATTCTTGCAGGTATACATAGTGGAAGTAAGATTGTTTAACTAAATTATATAAATAATACTATAGTTATTTCCATTAATTTGCTATACACTGGATATCATAAGAGTCCACGTGATATTTAATTGGCCAGAGTGTATACATGACAGTACTTAACAGTGACTTTCAATATTTTGTCTGGTATGTTGATGTACAAATTTATGTGCACCGTAGAGTGAAGTTGCATGCTACCACGCATGTATTTGATACACATAATATATTTAAAGATATAGCATAAATTAACCAACCATTGTTGCATGCTTGTATAGTGGAGAGTACGATTGTGTATTGCTTGTGTGCCTTTTGTTATGAAGAAGTTCTATATCTCTTGCAAAATATTGAATCAGATTATTCAGTATAATAATGAGCGTTTGTACATGTACAAAAGGAATCATCAAAATTTGCATATATGCTTATCCTGTATTCTGTGTAATAATGTTCATGTTCATATGTTTATTTTTACATTGTTGGTGTGATATGCAAAGCATGCTATATAATTTGTTGGTTGAACCTCTGCCACGTACTTTGAAAAATTATATTTTTATGCTATAGAATGATCCACAAGAATGCATATGTAACTAGACATGTGCACCTCTTTTTGGTAACATGCACTGTGACAGTAAGTGATTCAAGTATACTGATGCATCACAATAATATTATTATATTTATCTATCCATCTATCTATCTATTATCTATCTATCTATCTATCTATCTATCTTTCTATATAATATTATATATAGCTATATCTATCTATCTATGTTGTGCAGGATGTGTTGCAATTGGCTAACTAGCTGGTGTAACTTGCAACCCTCAAATTATATTCACAATTCACTAATAATTATTGTCTAAGTAAATAGTATGTGTTGTCAGTGTGTACTGTTCATATTACATCATTTTAATCACCACTTTGTTTGCACGCATGTTTAATCCTTCAAGTTACTAAGAACTGTATTTATTCCGCATACATTTCATTTGATATAATATATATTCACAAGTGTTATATCTTACAGCATATGCTGTACTGCATGTGCATATATTATCTAATGTTTTGCATGACATGCATGAAACAGCTTCTTAGAATGACTGTCCTATTATTTTATTGTCCGTCCTTGTCCTAAAATACCAATAAAAGAGTATTTATTGCTTTAATTTCCATTATCAGTTGAATGAGCTTTCCATTTCCAACAAACTTCTTATCACAATAATAATGCCACGTCAATATTACTTGTTTAGGGTATATAGCTTTGTGTAATAAACATGAACTTGAGTAATAATTGTCAAAAGTATGCATTTAGATAAAATGATGCTGTATAATAAAGAATACAATGATAAATGACCTGATTATGAATGTTATTCTTCATTTACTTGTGTGACTATGGCCACCGCAGGTATGTTATGTCCAATTTTATGGCACCGTCAAAATGGCCGCCACTACGGTGACCGTAATTGCACCCCTATTTTCTTCACAGATACCTCCTAAGAAGCCTACAAGAAGCCATGAATAATATTTTTAACTTGTCTACTAAGTAGAAATAACCTTTTCTTTTGTGTGATGTGTTCAACAGTTGCACAATTAATCATTTGCTACAACATACGAAAACAGCTTTAGTGAAAAAGGCGGAGACCTAGATGGTGGTTTTTCAACCTTACAATGGGTTCAAAATAACCTTAGGATCAATATCTAAATTTTCACCGCGTATAATTTTGAAATTCAGTTCTTTCGTTGTTATGTACAGCATTTTGTAGTTTGCAAGCAAGGACAAGACAGGATATAGTTAGACATAACTTGAATGGAACAAGCAATCGAAATTATACGCGGTGAAAATTTAGCTTTACCTTTTAGAAATCATCTCTTAAATTTCTGCAGTTATGCACCGCCATCTAGATCTCCGCCTTTTACGAAGAAATTTACCTAGTGAAGAAGACCCAACTTCAGAGCAAAGTCACATGATGTCACGAGAACTAATTATGACGTCACGGTATTCATCATTGTGCTGAGGTTACATCGCGCGTGATCGCATTACTTGTGGTAGACTTTGGAGGGAAATTCGAAGCTGCTTGGTTATACAGGGAAGCCTTTCTCGAGCTGAAATCGAAACGCTAACTGAATTGTTGAGTGAAGAACAGACTGTTGCCTATCACAGGCTGGGATTGAAACTCCGAATTGTAAGGAACTAATAATATGACATTGATTACTGAATAACCAGGCATAAAATTGCAACATGATAGTTAAATTGTTGAAACCTATATAACATACAGTCCCATCTTATATACAGGTTGTTGCTGTCACAGTGATGTTTAAAGAAAACACAGGTCTTGTTCTGAACTGTGGGTATGCCCGCACAGCTATTTGCCAGCTGTATGGTAAGCCACCATCTGAGAAAGGCAAAAAAAAGACTTCAAATCCGAGCAAAGTACAAAGTAAGACAAATAGTACAAATGATACATCTCTTGAGTTGTCCTTGGGAAGCAAGGTATCCCCATACAAGGAAAATGGTATGCCAAGGCTGTTAGAAAGTGAGGTAGAAGGGGTTGTCTCTACAGTTAGCAAAACCAGTAATAAACTACAATGTCATGTTGAAGGACAAGGCAATAGAACAGACGTTAACATGCAGAGTAGTGACAACACTGATGGTGCATGTAGTAGTAGTAGTAGTACACACATTACTGTACAACTAGCTCATGAACAAACTACGCAAGACAGTGGGCCAAGAAAACAAATAAAACATTTGGACCCACAGCAAACTTTCTTGGATAATTTTGGTGCAATATGCAACCTTGACAAATCTGATTTCATTACAGTAAATGCAACAACTCCATCAAAATTTGATAGAATGGTTAAAAAGGTTATAGCTGCTTTTAATTCTAAATGGCACCCTGTAGAAGATCGAAGTGAATATATCAAGACGTTTTCACTTGCAAAGTGGCAGAAAATGGACAAGAAATCCCAACAGAGCCACTCCGTGTCAAACTGTATTGCCTGTGCTGTTGAACACACTGAATTACAGCAAGCAATGCCACTGCGGCCACTTTTTAGGTGTGAAAATGAGGAAAACCTTCATGGCCCATTGGAGCAAGTTTCAGCAAAAGAATTTGCTCGAGCCCACTATGACAAAATTAATTCACTGTGCCTTAGTTCAACAGGTCAGCCTTTTGCTGAAGTAGCAATCAATCACATACAACCCTTCAAAAATGTAGTTAAAAACACACAGAAACAATGTACTGATGAAGTGAAAAAGGCACTAGCTGAGAATGCTGTAATTCGTGTACATGCACAGGACACTAGCTTCACAAAGTATGACAAGCAAAGACTTGGTATGTTCTATGATAATCCAGATACCACCCAATCCAAAAAGACTAAGAAAAGGTGGCCTCTGAAAGAGAGTGACTGCCAGAACACTAGGGAATTCCAAGCTTTATGCCATAAACTACAAAACTGGGACAAAACTGAAAAGTTTGTTGGTAGTGCACTGGCAAAACAGTTTGCAATCAGGGGGACAGATGCTGGCCACAGAATCAAACTGCTAGCTTTAGAGCTGGGTTGTGAAATACCAGAAACTGAGGTAGTTCCAAAACAAAGAAGAATTTTGAAAAAGTACCAAAACTCCGATGTAAGCATGCCAGCACTGCCTACCAGTAAGAAGTTGAAGGTGCAAGAGAAAGAGCTGCTTGAAACCAATATAATCAGTGTAGGGTCCCCCTGCTGCCCTTTGCCAGTGACCTATTACAAACACGGGGAGAGATGTGAAAAAACTGCTATGGGCCGCAAATACTCACTTACAGAAATTCGACAAAAATTGACAGACAAACATAGGTACTTAATGCGAATGTACACTGAATCACAAATTAGTGAAATGAGCAGAGATAAAATACTAGCTTTAGTCTCAAAGGTTGCACCTAGTGCTCTACCTGAGTTTGAGTCAAAGGAAATACATAACATGAGATCACTACTGAGAGAGTACCAATGCAACAGATCCTTGTGGGTATGGTCTGACCACTCTGTACTCCTGGGGTATGGTCTGGTAGTGTTTGTTGTTGGGGCAGTGTACAACCCTCTAGTGTACCTCACGGACGAGGAAGTAGCTAGATCTAGTAAGTCCACCATGAGTGTACAAGAGACTGTAGAGCAGGGTGAGGTGTATATAATAGCCCACTGCTCGTCATCCTCAGCTGACCAGGCAGGATTGATTCCAGAGAGAGTAGCCTGTCTAGATAGCCTTTCTGACCCCATTGTCCTGGACAACGGCCTTGAATTGCATGACTCACTACAGTTTTTTAAAGGTGACAAGCAGTCAGCCTGGTTTGAGGCAGGCATACAGAGAGGGGGCAACTACTGCTGTCTTGTATGTGACTGTCATGTAAAGGACTTTGTGGATTACACTGCCGTGGTACAATGCTCTAAACTAAGAAATCTAGATGACATTCAGAAGATGGCCACATGTGGTGTATTCGGCAAAGTTCCAAACAAAGTGAGCAGTTTTGAGTCTCTTAGCCGTGAACAATTGAGGCAGGAACTAGTGAATAGAAAGATTTATGATTTCCCTCCTAATAACAAGAAAGGCATGACTGACATCCTCAAGGACCACCTCTGTGGGGTCCAGAGGGTGCCAGCTTTATTGCTGTTGAACCCCACTGTTGACCTATGTGATATGAATCTATTTAAATACACTGTATTGTCATTTGAGCCCCTTCATGATCTAAAAGGTCACATAGCTACCCTATTGAGTAAGCTCCCTAGTGTAATCACCCAGCCAGGTGTGAAGTCCAAGGTGCAGGAGTACCTTTTTGACTTCCACAAAAAACCTAAACTTTATGGCTCAGACTATAGGAATGCACTGCTCCAAGTTATGCATATATTAGTGCTAAGTAAACTCGACACAAATGATCCAGTGCATGTACTGATCAGCACACTAGTCAAGATCTCAGAAATAGTGTATTCTAATGACAGCAAGCGATCGCCAAGGCAATGCTTGCAATTCTACAATTGTGCTTTTCTGCACCATGTGATTTATATTGACCTATTCAAACCAGACAGGTGCTCAATCTACTTTCACTCAATGCTAATGCATGGTCCAGTTCAACATGAACTAGTTTGCAGCCGTTCAACCAATACTGAGGCTGAAGAGCGTCTTTTTAAGCAGGCCGGGCGTGCAGCCATGAACACTGACCACAAAGTAGATGGGTTTGTTGAGTCCCTATTAATTAAGCTACAGTGCAAACAACTAGATTCCAGTCCTGAACCTACATGCTACAGTCAGATCTCAGGTGAGCATTCTAGAATCAAACAGAGCGCCAAGAATCTCCCACACTACCGTGGAAGTCATTTCAGCAAAGAGTTCATTCAGAGCCACCTAGGGGAATTCCAGTGCCACCTACAAAGAATTGCTCACTATCTTGTACATGGGGAAGGGGTGTGGTGGCATAGATCTCCTGAAGGTACTGTAATGTTCCTAGACAGTGACCTAGACCTAGAGTACCGTACTGAGGGCCCCAATGTATTACACTTCAGGAGTGCATCCTTGAAGGATGTCTCAGCTAGAGCTGATCAATGTTGGAGGGCAATCCTACAAGACAAAATAGGCCTTCCCATCACAGCTGTGAGGAACTATGACTGCAGTGGTTCAGTTCTTAATGTAACAGAATTTGGGCAAAGTTCCGAATCAGATGAACTTGTGACCCTTGATCCTAATGTATCTGAGGCAATGGACACTACACTTATGAGCACTGAAGACCTCTCAGGCCTAACATATGCTGACAGTGACCTGTTGTCTGTGTCCAATGAATCAATCCCTATACCAATAACAACCTCCACCCCACAAAGAAACCAGCACACACCAGTAGAACATAGCAATGCTACAGCTGGGTGTGATATGGAGCCTGATGAGACTGAGTCAACAGCAGTGCTGAACACAATGTTGCCACCTCAAGTGAGCGACAGTAGTCTAAGAGAACAGTCAGCAACTACTACTGCAATACAGTCTAGCCATAGAATTGAAACCACAGTTGCTGCAAGTCAGTCTAGCCATAGAATTGAAACTACAACCCAGGCAACTGCTCAGGAGTACACATTCCAGTCTAAACTTGCCCATGCCTTGAGCAGAACTGTAGGGAATTTTCCAGAATTGAAGACCCTAGACGAACTGACTACTGCAGGTAATACCAATTCGAATGAGTACAGATTGTTAAAACTATTCTTTAGAAGAAAGCTAGTATCTTTGCGTACTAAAATACAGATTGAAATGGTTGTATTGGAAAGGAACAAACAGAAAAAGACAGACACATACAGAAAGATGTCAAATGACCTAAAGAAGGCCACTGTACTACTAACTCATGTGGCCTAAGTTAAAAGCTATATGCTTATCATTACATACGTAGTTATTACAGTCTTAGACTGGGAAGTCTTCAACTTGTATAATGACACACATGATTGTCAAATAAATTAAGACCAGTAAATCATGTTGATTGTGGTTTACACTGTGTCTGAATGGGGAGATCTGCTTGAATAGGAGCCCAAGTAAGACAAGAGTTAATTTTACCTGCATGCTAAACAGCTGAATATGCTCCCCTCATTGAATGCTGTTGCATGGTAATGAATGTCTGTTGGGTCTATCCTGGAATAGTGGATCAACAAAAGGTTTTTTTAAAAACCACCACATTACCTAAGAGAATCTCAACAGCCATGCATGGGGTCTGTGATAGGACCCCATGTGGTAGTACATCATTTAGTTAAGGCACCTCACTGGAACCATGACTAGGAGTATTTAAGCATAGACTCTAGTCTAGTCTAGTCTATGATTTAAGCACACTCCAGTCACAAGCCTACTGTAACTGCTGTTTCAACTAGTCAACTTGAAATGTCTAGTACTATTAACATTAACAACAACATATATCAAGGAAAGTCCAAAGCAAGTGAGCAAAGTGAGTTTATAATCGATGGGACTGTGCAAATGTCTATCGTATCTACGTAATAGCTCTTTAATTCGTACAGAGAAAAAAAAGAAATACAAAACCAAAGTTTGCCGATTTTTTGGTTCTAGAGATGGGTGCAGAAAAGGTGACAAATGCACTTTCCTGCACATCAACCGGAGTGACTTGCACCATATGGTAAGTGCAGTAACTGTAATTGTTACACTTATTTCAGGTTGCGACCCATTAGGATTATATATCATGGGATGATATTCACAAAATACTACCATGGTAGTATATGTTTCCCACACAATATTATTATCTGATTCTATGGTTTCCCCCTACAGATTCAATCTGCAGGACAGAGCCTATCTCCAAGTCCCTACCCTTCGACAATCTGCACACCCCATGGCCACCTTTCACCAGTACCATTATCCACCCCGCTAGCATACATTCCCACCACTACCACCAAACAAGCTATTGTCACTCCTCCTGCACACCTGGTCCACATGTCATTACCAATACATACACCACTACAATATACAACCACTACCACCACCACCACCAACAACAACAACAACAACAACAACAACATCCCCACCACCACCAACATCCCCACCACCACCACCAACATCCCCACCACCCCTACCACCACCAACACCATCAACTTCACCCCCACCACCACACACATATCCAATCTTACCCCCTCAAGCAGCTTGGTGTACAGCCCCATAACCAAACAAATGGCGAATGTTGCCATTACCGATAATTAACTGAACATTTACGTAGCAGCATTAACTTTGTAACCATTTATTTAATTAATGTATAATTTACTTACTGGCTTTGTTTACTTGTAATGTTGGGCAGGCTAAGTTGTCCAGGCTGCGCGGCAGTGAGAACCGAACGGTGCACGTATACGCGTTGATCGGGAAGTTTAGAGCGCCGGTGCAATAGATACTTTCGTCCATGCAGCACTTCAATGCCTTAACTGGATGACAATCCATGCAAATGTACAAAGAATCGTACAGTATAAGAGGTATCCCCATTGTAAACGTGGATTTTTGTTGAAACGGCCATATTAAAAAAAAGGCAAGCACGCAAGCGTGGCAGCCAGTATATTCGCGCGTATATTGTCGTGTGGGACGTGGTCACATGGCGAGAGCGTGATAAAGTGTCCGAGGCGTGACGATCTAATCGCATACCTGCCAAACCGCAAAACGCCCCTTACCAGCCTCAATTCGGACATAACTTACCTGCGACAAACTCCATTTCTGTCTTGAATTCATCACTGGCATGGAATGTGATGACATCTCTTCCAGATTTTAGACAAGAATTGGAGATTGCACCTGCATGGAGAGATGAAATGAATAAACATGGCCAATTTATAATTTTTAGTGGGACACAATTTTGGGAACATGAGTTTCTCCAACTAACACAATAGTCGCGCGTGCATGTCACTGGGTATAGCCTGGATTCACAGGCACTAAGTGGGACACAATATTGTGACCCTATATATGTTCTCACAGCCACTAATAAACAAGACAGGGATATCTGCATGCATGCCGATTTTTACAGCTTGTTGATTGCATGATAGTCTAAATTTTAATATTAATTTTGTACAATGAGGGCTTAATTATTATTTAATATGTATTATATTTCAATTAATAAGAATTATTATTTCAATTTTTTTTGAATAATAATAACTATTGAATTATTGACAGTGTAATTATATAATAAGGATCATCTGTGACTCATGATCACAAAATTGAGAGATGTATGTCAAATGTACATTGTCACATTGTCAATTGCAAGATGCACATATCTTACAATAAAGACTTGTCATGCAGGATCTTGCATGCACACGTACTATGTGTAATGCAGGCATGTATTATATGTACCTTCATCACAGCCTTTACTCTCTTCAAACACAGCCACAGTTTGCCCTTTGGAAGTGAGAGTTTCAACCAACTCAGTCCATAGCTGAAACTCATCCTTATATATACAGAAATCCCGACGTGTAATTGGTGATGGCAATTTGAATGGTTGCATGACGTTCGGCATCTTGTGACCAGAACCCAACTACGACTGCACACACAGACTTAACGAAGATGTCACCTACAGAATTAATACATGAATCTATTGTTAATCTTTTGTGACAAATTGAATGTCATACATCACAGACTATATAATGATGCATGCATTATGACAATGGCACTGTATGTACTGAATCATGTTAAATTAATAGAATTTATTTTGATGGAGTGTTGGGTTAGATGTGGATATCATACACGGTATACAATCTGGTTTATCTGACCAAAACAACAGCTAGGTGCAGTTGTATACGTATAGCTGGTGATGTCCCTGAAAATGGCTTAGCGTGATTGCATGGGTTGGCTACACCAGACTAGATCAGCTGATGCATGCATCATGCATGACTGTGCAAACACAAGCCACATAGCAAACCTTGCTGTAGCTGCAAAGGGGATCCATTATTGCAAGCAAAAACTGTTTCAACATGTTGCAGATGTTCCGAGAATACATCTGCAAACTCGGCAGCTTTGGCTGTGCTACAGAGCACTGCCAATGAGAAGGAGCTCAGTGTCATGGAGATGGTATTTAACTCCTTGGCACTCCATGCCAGAGTCTTCATATCATCAGTGGTAAGAGCATCATTCTATAAGAAGGTTTGTAAATACTGTTATTATTAATTTTCAAATGAGTACTGTTATATTATATAATTAACCATGCAGTTACAGTGGAACCTGTCTATTGGGGTCACTGTGTAATGTAGCCACCTGTCTGTATCAGCCACTAATTCTTCTCCGAATCAGCAGTAATGTATAGTATTCTACCTCATTAATGCAGCCACCTGTCTATAACAGCCAAAAAATTTCGTCCAAATGGTGACCGCAATAGACAGGTTCCACTGTATAATAGTATTACGTAATTGCCACTAACACGTCACATCAACGTAACAGCTGTCGAAAAATGGACGCGAGCATGGTCACCGCGGTGAAGGACTCTTTGTGTTACGACGACCTATCAAGCTAGCCCTAATGGTATGCTGTCAGAGACCTTTAATAATAAATCGATCGAGGAGGATAACAGGTGAGATCTCTGTCTCTAGAGGGCTTTGTACCATTCATGTTAAATTATAGTTCTAACTCGAGTCACGATAACAATGAGGATTTCTACCCGGCCTTGTCAGTCAAATCTATACGTGGCAACTCGTTGTTTAACATGTGGAGTAAAGTGAGGTAACTTGGATTGGGAGACTAAATTAAGCAGTTCCTGCAGTACGTGCCGACAGCAAGAATTGCGTAGGTATTCAACAATGGCAAGCATGGCTAGACAGTTTGCAGGGCTGTGGGAAAAGATATCGACCCTGTTTCCAAGTTACCGTAACGCCGCATTACTTTAGGTACAATGGGGATGGGTTTAAATTTCCTTTCGTATAGAATTAGACCAGGTAATTAGTATACAGTGTCACACAATATTAAGGTAAAGAGGCAAATTATTCCGTACGTACATTACATGTTCACAAATCACTTAATTTAAGTTTTGCTAGTTGCAAGCTTCAATTTATCTTGTAGTCAAGTTTACCTTGGAAATTCGAATCATCTTAAAGTTTGAATTACCACTCAGTTTTAGAATATAAACTGAATGATTTTTGAACTGTTTTTAAATGAGTGATTGAAATTTAACCTGCAATCTGAAATACCCTGTGTTACTTTATCATACAATACTGAAAAATTAAGGTGGTGATTGTATGTATTTTGAGCTATGCAGTGACCTCTCGGTGAAACATTTCATGGGTGATGTAATGAATACTGATACGTATAATGGTGCATCGATACATGCAAGTGTATCACATACCTGCTTACAATCTCCACTAATTATCAGTGCTGCTCCTTTGAATGAAGGCATGGCTTCACTGATGGTGTCCTTGGTGAATTCTGTGTACGGTGTCTGCACAAAATACACTTTGGAGCCATTGACAGTGATTTCTGGACTCTCTTTGTTTAGACTGTTCACAGCAGCTTGGCAAAATTCCTTAAAGATGTCTGTGAGGCCATTTTTGTCCCTGATTTTTATTGTTAGGAACTTTTCTAATGCTTCATCTCTGGCATAGCCAGGATATTTTGTTTCTGCCTCGTCCCAGCTCTTAAGGTTCACACATCTACATGTAATAGTACAACATGTTGAAATATTTTTTTCCAATTATTAAAATGGATACAATGAAGAGAAAACAAAGTAGTATTCACAATTTTTTGAGGAGCTCAACTTTTGTGTTTTTGAAGAATGAGTACGATTGCCAAATTTGTCAACCGAGAAAAACTGGTACACTGTTCGGTAGGTAGCAGCTGAATAACAGAGCCACGAAGGTTATTTCCGGGAATATTCCAAAATGGCCAACCACAAGAATTTGGCTCCTCAAAATTTAGCGCTGTACAGTACGTATATTGTAGATTGATATACAGGTAAAGTACTTCTGCATGTACCTTGTATGTCTGAATAGAAGTCCAGACCTCTATTTTCTTTCGGAAGGTTTTGACCCGGCCTTTATTCGAGCTCGGGCCAGCTTCTACGTATTTCTTAGGTACAGGAATAATAATAATAGGAAAATGGCCACCAATTAGTGGTTGTGCACTTTCAAAAAAGAAAGTGTCGTTAGAAAGCACCATACAAGGCTGCTGTATACCCACTTGTTAGAGAAGGAACTTTAAGTGAGAGTAGAGAACAATCAGCTCACACTTTCCATACAGAAAGAGGAGATGTTGTTTGATGTTGTCGCTTCAAACTATATCGCTTTTAACTGGAGTTCTATGTCACATGGCATTATTTCAGACATACGTACGTAGCTGACCTTCTCTTAATTACAGATACTCTGCCGTGGCATTGGCACCCGAAATCATGCCTCCTAGTGGAAAAGCTTTTCATTTCATCACAGGACTATATACCCAGTGTGTATTTGAACCTGGTGTATATATTTGAGCCCCAGCTTCTATTAAAGAAATGCTTAGCTGACACCCGGCTTCTATCAAAGAAAGGTTTAGCTGACACATGGCTTCTACGTATTTGAGCCCGGCTTCTATTTTGACATATATGGTACATGGATAGCGATGTCTTAAAACCATGACATACATAAATCACTTTGGGTGGGCTAGGGACTGGGAAGGTCATGTATGCATAAATGCATGGCTACCAATTCCTGTGTATTACTTTGACTCACCTAAGAAAAGCCTCCTTGATTGATTTCAAAGCTCGTCTCCTCTTACCTTCTAGCTGGAGTTCTGGTATGCTCATCTCTCTTTTCACTACTGAGGCCAATAGAGTGCTCTGCACTTCCTTGTCAAGGTTTTGAATAGATTCAAAGTAATGCTGTTTAAACTCCAGTGGCTTCTTCATTTGTCTGGCATTTGCTGTGACAGAATGATTCATGCTAGGATTTGAAAGGTGTTATAGCATTCATGTATGTTGTTTGTACCAGGATGCATGTACGTATGTACGTATGTACATACATACATATGTAGTACTACGTAATTTGATTTTAGTCACCAGTCATGCGCATGTGGGACATGTCCGTAAGCTTAGAATTTCAGCGAAGGTGTCTAATAGAAGGAATTTCACAACCTTAGCTGGCTTCACGATTCAATGTCATGTGACCAGCCCGTGACTTTGGCAAAAGATTTCGATGTAAAGATTTTAAAACAGCCCTACATTACGTTCAAAATGCCAAAGATCGGCTCGCTCAAAGCCTCAAACTTTCGCCTACGATGTATCTTAGTTTCGCGTCACCAGCTGCTTTCCCTTGATACTCGTAAAGGAGAAACAGAAAGGGCTGGCGATGCAAAACTAAGAGAATCAAAAGACAACTTGTAGTTTAAACACGTCTGTAAAAGTCTGGGTTACCGCGCTTACCAGATTAGAGGTTCTTCGGGATTCTTTCCTTCAAGAAAACATCGTCTTTAACCTTCGATGAGTTTTAGTGTGCATATGAAATTGCAGCACCAAAATTCGGGAGTTTTTCGTCTTTCTCAGCGAAGTAAGACTACATATCAGCGACGAAAGGGTACGAAATGAAAGGACTAAGTCTGAGAATACAGAAATTATGCCTCTACTCCACTTTACTAGTGATTCCTTTAGGTGACGTCACTTCAATGTATCATGCGACAGTCATGTGACAAAATGGCTGCTAGGTAGTTCTAGGCCAGTGAAAACTTTAAGGGCTGGGAGGATGTGGCAAACCGCCGATTGGCCTACTTTTCTTCGTTTTTCGGCTGTATTATAGGATAATACAGAACTTCCATGTGGGGGATTTTGATCCATTGCCGTATTCACAAGTTATAGGCGAAAAGGTGAGCTTACATTGTATGAAATTGCGGTTTTCAGTGATTTTCTCTAAAACTATTAGAGATCTTCAAATCCCCAACATGGAAGTTTTAGATACTTACATAAGGAACCTGTATGCCAATATTTATGCCCCCAGCTTTGAAGCTGCACTGCCTCCCGGCCTTTTGTCATGTTTTTATATGTTTAGGGAGAATGCGTATACTTTTGTTAGAACGAACAGAATACTTTCAAGTTTGGCATCAAACGAAAGGTAATATAGCTGTCTATACGATGATACCAGTTGCTAGAAGATAGCGCTATTTGGTCAAAAGAAATAAAACAAAAAAGCGAAGGTAAATTTTGTAACCGCTGAAGCCATAAAAGTGCGAATTGGACATGTCCCACATGCGTGTACATCATAAAAATACGTAGGTTTGCTCAAAGTACATTGTGTATAAACACACGTATATACGTACGTACGTATGTATGTATGTGTTTTGTGACATACGTACATACTGTGGACAATAATATATTGTGATTACTCACTTGGAGGCTTCTGTCCTTTTGTTTGACCTTCACTGTACATTTTCATTATTCTAATGGCCTTTTGGTAGACATCTTCAGAAAAGGCAGCTTGTCTAAGAATATTGTCCTTATTAGTCGCACTGATTGTCTAAGTTGATGTAAAGTGAAAGGGAAGTCACTGTGTTAAGAGTGTGGAAAGTACCATTTGTGAACCATATCTTTTATGGTGATATCATGAAAATGTGTAGTGTCACTGAAATGTGCTTCTAATATTCATATGTACGTATGTACGTACATACGTACGTACGTACGTATGTGTGTACGTACAGCACTAATATCCATGCTGTTACACTTACATAATAGTGTACTGCAACAGTGATGTGTGATTGCAAATACTTTGAACTACAGTATAGCTGGAAATTTTTGTGAGGATTTTAAGTGGGGAAATTGGCAGATTATGTACGAATTCGCCAATTATTATTTATTCTACCAAAATTATTAATTCTCTTTATAAAGGATATGCCCTCAAACACAGCTTTCTATTCAAAATGTTTTCATTGTGTACAGGCAGCATGCTAGGCTGAAGTTGTATAGCATAATAAGATGGTGCATACATAATGTTCTCATTCGCTAACCAATAGCATTTTGAGACCGATTCGCCAAATTAATGCTTGCCAAATTACGTAACTGGGTATACAGTATGTCATGAAAGTACATACGTATTTACATGCCGGGGGAAGAATGCAAAGTTTGCATGCATCCTTCCACTCTTGGGTTACTTGTGGGTCTCCCGTGGCCTTGGTGCTTTTCATGTGCAGCATACTCCTACATGCCTCGACCTTTTGAGAGAATAGGACATTGTCGTATACATGTATCATGTGTGTATGCATCGTGTATGTACAGTAGTTTTGATTTACGTATGTTTGTAGTATTATTAACACCATACATAATTATGCACTTACAAAATCCTGGTGGGTCATTTCATGGGTATAGTGCCCATTTTGATTGTGGCGGGAAGCCAGACGGAGTGCTTCTTCATCACTGAGACCACAATATATGAAGGCTAAGCACTCCTTGAAGTATTCGTTATCTACATGTGTACATACAGGAACCATTAAAATTAATACAGTCCATGCTATAATTTATACGTACGTATGTAATTACATTGTAAATTGAAATTGCTACATTCCTCAGTAAAATGGCAGACTCACATAAGTACGTACATGCTTACTATTAGGAGGGTTCTGCCTATCCTGGTCCAAGGTGGTTAGATCAAACTAGCAAAATTCATGGCCAACTACATGTATCTTTTCAGAGACCGAAGGAGTTGAAATCACAGTATTGCATTTTGTCTCCAAACCGTTTTTGTCATTGAAAGCACATACTGTATTTTGTCTAACTGATTACCTTGAAAAAAGCCTTCACTGATGTTTTTGGTTGGAAGATACACTTAGAAGTAGATTTTAAGTCTGTGTTAGCTGTGAATTAACTGACTTGATAACCACCTTGGAAGCCTATCTAGGCAGAACCCTGTATTAGGGGGTGCAACTGGTAACAAAATTATTTGTTTATTTAGTATATGCTATGACTTAATCAAGCTGACTCAAAAGAAAGAAACCAAGTAACCGAAGTGATTAGAGTTCCTGGGCTTTCGTGGAAATCTCTCTATAACACAGTGCTGGTTATATTTAGCAACAAACACTTGAATAATCCTAGCAGAACAAGGGTGATATACGTACAGTTATTCAAAGTTATTTTACTAACCAGGATCTTCAACCATGAGCTCTTTTTTGGCTAGAATTGTATGGAGACCCCCAAGCACCTCATACTCGTACTGATTTCTGAGAGTTTCCTTAAAGAGCGAACCAGTGGTGATAAACTTGCTTTTGCACAGTAAAGCAATGGCAGAAGTGCCTGGTGCACTCGGATCACTCATCATTCTCTTCTTAAGACCTTTGATAAAGAAAGGGTCGATCTGTCTAAGCTGCCTTGCTGGCTCTGGACAAAAACACTTCTCAGTCTTCACAGCTAGTGGTGTTAGACCTGTTGAGGAAATGAAGTTTAACAGTGCATTTGAGTGTTGCAATATATTACATGTATATACTGTATGTACGTAAGTGTGGTACAGCTGGTATGGGTCCAACAGCCATGGCCTTAATGCTTTTTGTTAATTTACCTCAATATTCTATTTCCTGATGATGGCTACAAACTTAACCTTACATTTACGTATCTTTTCAGTAGACTGAATATCCAAAGAACTTTAGAACACCTATATAAAAACTTACATGTGCCTGCCTGTCAAGGTAACCCCAGGGGTTCCATGGGCACCCATATTGACATTGCGCAAATTTCAACCATGTAACAGGTGTAATGATGATGACTAGAATAGTATATTGAGTAAGTACAGTTACGTATGTACGTATGTACGTATATGAATGTATTAGATTGCAAATTTCCACAGTGTATACAACATGCGTGCATATGTACGTACGTACGTATGTACATATGGATGTCAGTAGTAGACAATGTACAAATGTATTCTGTATCAGGGTTTCAACTGGGGAAGGGAGGGGGGGAGTGAATGGGAGAGAACCTTGGGTATACGTACGTAGTTCACCCTCAGCAAAAAGGTTCCCCCCTCACCCCCAATAGTATTATACAGCCTTCATTTTTGTGAATGAACACTGTGTTGTATTTTGCCCTTCCACCTTCAAATCTTATCCTAGCTGTAGCACACAAGCACAATTGCAACAGACTGATCTGTGTATGGTATTCAGAAACTGCGTCAAGTTCCCATAAAACGCCTTAGATGCCACATTATGAAGTCTATAAGCTAAAAATTTCCCTGGGATGAATCCCCCTAAACCCTCTTCCCCCCCCCCCACCCCCACCCCCTATGCAATTAGACTGTTATGCTTCCACATACCATAGAGTGGGAAACTTTGGTGAAGGTTTAAATTTGGCGGATTTATGGAAGAATGCCAGTTTAAAAGTCATCAAATAATTACCTCCTCTTGATCACTATCCTGAAAGAAGCCGTGTACATACGTACGTACATACGTATATACAGATAGGAAGGTATGTATCCCCCTACAATTTGACCCCAGATAAAACCCTGAGTATGAAGACACTCAGTGAGCACTTGTACTGGCATTAATGGATGTACATGTTATACTTACCTACTTATGTACATATGTACATATGTAAATAAGTATATGGCTAAACCAGGTTTGTTCCAGGTTTTCCTAGACTGACGTCTAACAGTACACTTTTCTCTTCTTGTACTGTCTTTAACCTCCCAGTGTTTCTAGCATGTACGTACGTACGTATGTATGTGCTAAAACATTTTGCACTCACAGACTTTCTTCTTTTCAATTTCAGCATCAAGAGGGTGAAGCACACCAACTTTCTTCGGAGGCTCATCACAAGTAGTCTTTGGAGGTCTTTTCTGCCCGGCAGAGGTAAGCTGTTTGTCTGTTTCTTTGACATTGAGCTCATCTTCACTTTCATTGTCACTAAGACAGTATGTCATGTCCACTCCTGCAATGTTTACTGTCATTTACAGCTGTGTGTGTTGTGTGTGTGTGTGTTTGTGTGTTTGTGTGTGTGTGTTGTGTGTGTGTGTGTGTGTGTGTGTGTGTGGGTGTGTGTGGGTGTTTGTGTGTATGTGTGTTGTGGGTGTGTGTATGTGTGTGTGTATGTGTGTGTGTGTGTGTGTGTGTGTGTGTGTGTGTATACTTTTGTAATGTCATCATCATTACCATCACTATAGCTAGTCATGTCAACATCTTGGCTCATCACATCATCTCTCAGGAGTCTCTTCTTCGTTACTGTAAATACATAACAAAACAATAATCATGTACATTTGTCGTTTACTAGCCTACACGGGAAGTGTTTGTACAGTATTGCAGTATTGTATTGCTTCAAAATGAAGTTGAAAAGTCCTATATTTGTAAATTTAGTGTACATAATAAAGCCTGATCGACAAGAATGCTGTAGTATACTTACAATAATTCCTCTTCACTCCGCATAAAATGTGTTATTATTTTCAATTTGTTAACTTACTGGTGCAAAACTTAGTTTTCTTTTCCCATTCTTCCAGGAAGTCTTCAGCATTTGTCAAGCCCTTGAAGAACTCACAGAAGGAATTTGAAGATTGTGTGAAAAGTTGGACATCCAATAAGACAGTACCTTGTTCACATTCCACCTAATAGTTTATTACATTTAGTACTGTAACATTATTGTTTTCACCCAATGTTGTACATTTTTTTTGCCTTTGCTATATACCTATGTAAATAATTTAACCTTAATAATGTTCTCTTTCTTGGTTAAATTGCCTTTTTGAACATCGTCACCGCCATTGGATATTTCCCGAATTGCACCGAACTTCTTGCCACGCCCTTTCTTCAGTTGTGTACCGTCTGCGGTTAGAACCACAATGCTAGCTCCCGCTCTGAGACTAGAAGGCTTGAAATGCCAAGTCTTGGCAGGAGGCATAATGGACTCAAGACTGGTTGCAGTTGCTCAAAATGAAATTCTTGCATGGAGACAAGCGAAAAGTCCTAAATGCAAGTTCTGCTGTTTCGGCGCGCGCGGTATGTCGGCGCGTACTCGAGTAACTATAGGTACCGACGTATCCTTGGAAATTCTCTATTATATTCTAGTAATATTGGAGGATTTCTGCACGTTCGAATTCTTGCAAGGATGAATGAGCTTGTCTCCAGAAAACGCTGTCAGCTTATTGGCCAAAGTTCTGGTAAGGTGATATAATACGTACATACGTGGCGAGCTTGGTGTGTATTTGCACGCGAACTATAAAATAATTAATTTCAGGTATATTATTGTAATATGCAGTGAAACCCGTCTTATATACCACTTGCATATAGGAAGACGTACCACCTGCATGTCTATATAGAGCACTGCATGGGCTGCATGCTACTAAAATTATATTCCTCTGTATAGAGCCTACATGTCTACGTACAGAGACCATATATCAATACTTTATCCCTTGAGAGGTCGTTATAGACAGGCTTTTCCGTATACATTAGCGGAACCGACTGCCTGATAGCAGACATGCATTCACAATTGTAAAGTTTTAGGGTTGGTGATCAGTACCTTTGATCACAAAATTAATTATTGTGTGGAAATAACAGGAACCATATAAAACAGATACATGCAGTAAAATAACTGAGGATGTCTCGTGAAGATATGCGTTATCTTCACTGCAGTTTGATAAATAAAGTGAAATACAGTTCAAAAGTTGATTACAACAACTATTATGTTATGTATGTTACTGGTTTTATTCAGGTGAGAGTGACTCGAACGTCGACACAGATGATGTCATCCATTTTTACGACCACCACCTATACAACGAAGAGAAAAGTATGCATTACTAAAGGGTATCCGTGGATGACTAGCATGTGTTGTGGTGAAAGAATATACCCCACTAGCTAGTAACTACGTATGTAGTACTACGTTTATAATAATTATCATATCATCATATAGACATATCCTGAAAAACTCACATTGTAAACCCTTTCTAGTAAATCATTTCTGATTGCAGATGAGAGTGACTCAGACACAGATGGCATCCTCCATTTTTACGACAATCACCTAGACAACGAACAAAAAGGTATGCACAATAGATTGAAGCGTATCGGATTCCATACATTTATGTATTATGGTGAAAGAATAGCAATGTACGTACGTACATACATATGCATACACCATTAAACTTACATCATTACGTCTTTTTCTGCTAAATCACTGTTAATTACAGATTGGAGTGACTCTGATACAGAAAGTGATGGCATTTTACATTATTATGACCCAAACACTGAGCTACAAGGTGTGTCATTTATTTGGTTATATAATCAAATTGACGACATACATATGTACATACGTATGTATGTACGGTATAGAACAAAAAAAAGTTGACGTTAAGAAATACTGTCACGGCGTAATCACGCCGTAGGAGCTACGTGATTACGGCTTTCGATATACGTGATCACGTCGTAACAGCTACGTGATTACGCCTTTCAAGATACGTGATCACGTCTGAACAACAACGTGATCACGCCAATGAAAGTTATTTACCCCAAGAAGCGTGATTACGCCGATTCAGAAGGTTACTAATAGCGTTCGATTAAAAAAACCGTCGATCTCGACACGCTTTCTTTCCAGCGAAACGTGCTACCATTGTGCTATTTCGAGACAGTTCACCGTCGTCTTCTTCAGGCAAATATGCCTTTAAGTTATTCGGATTACAAGAAACAACGAATTATTTTTTGGTATGTGAAGGGTCTCAGAGCTCCTTCGATTAGGCATAGACTTGCTGGCGAAGGATTATCCGCTACGAGACAAGGAATCCACAAGTTTCTTCAGAAACTCATAGAAACGGGGACAATTGCGAGGAAGCCAGGGTCAGGGAGACCGTCTAAAGTCGCCGGCGAAGTGGAACGCATTATCGAAGAAGAGATGACTAAAGACGACGAAACCACTGTAGAACAGCTGCAAAAGCTGCTACAGAATCAAGGACATCATCTATCGCGACCAACAATTCTTCGCTGTCGGAAGAATCTAGGATGGAGCACGCGGGGAGCGGCATACTGCCAAATGATTCGCGAGCCGAACAAGGTTAAGCGGCTAGATTGGGCTAAAGAGAACGCTAACGAAAATTTTGACGATGTCATCTGGACTGACGAGACTTCTGTGCAATTGGAGTGCCACAGACGGTTCTGTTGCAGAAAGAAATCACAAAAGCCCAGATACAAACCGCGGTAAGCCCCTCGTCTACGATAATTTATTCACCACAATAATAATAATGTAATTGAAGATTCATAAATTGCAAAGCGATGTTTAAGTGATATTTGACCTTTGCTACCTACAGACCTAAGCACCCTGTCAAGGTACACGTATGGGGTGGCATTAGCAACGTTGGCAGAACGGGCATTTGTATATTCGAAGGAAGAATGGATGCTCCTCTGTACACAGAGATTCTAAGCCAGGCATTGGTGCCATTCATTGATGAGAAGATGCCACTGGGTCATCGTCTGATGCAGGATAATGACCCTAAGCACACATCTCGTTGTGCTAGGGCTTTTTTTGAGGAAAACGAGATCAATTGGTGGAAGACTCCTCCAGAGTCACCAGACTTGAATCCAATTGAAAACTTATGGCATGAATTGAAGGAGTTTATACGAAGAGAAGTGAAGCCAAAAAGAAAGGAAGAACTGGTGGAAGGGATAAGAAGATTCTGGAGAACAGTTGATGTTGCCAAGTGTCAAAAGTACATTGGACATTTACGTAAAGTGATTCCAGCCGTAATTGAAAAAGAAGGAAATGCAACTGGTTTTTAACTATTCACCATAATTATTAGTCTCATGACATACATAACTTCGTACTACATGATGGATAATAATCATTTTATCATAGTCTATAGTCACTGTGACTGTCCTGTTGTACTCAGAGTCTGTGCTTTCTTTCTTTCATGCTTGCATGCCTGTGAAATAGATTCAATGCAAACTTTCCATGTTAGTTCAAATTCAGCGGCATTTATATCCGATGAAGGGAAGAAAGTGCGGATGGTGTTCTTGATTGTCTCCAATTTGCCGGGTGCCAATTTCTTCAATTTGTTAGTACCAGAGGGAGTAGACTCCTGCATAACTTTCTGCCCAAAGATGGACTCTCGTGCAATTTTGACAGCTAATCTGGACACATTTTTCTGACAACAGAGCTTTGGGTACTTCAGCAATACCTCGTCCACACTTACTAGCTCTGATTCTGCCCTGTCAGAAGGTATTACAGTTACTGGCTGTATCATACCTGTGGACTGCATCACCTCTGTACACATTGGAAGCTGCATCAAATCTGTTGGAGCTTGCGTCATGTCTGTTGAAGGTTGCATCATGTCTGTTGGAGGTTGCATGGTGTCCGTTGGAAGTTGCATCATGTCAGTTGGAGGTTGCGTCATGTCTATTGGGGACTGCATCATACATGTATCATGCACAAACCCAGTTGTGTGCTCCATTCCTTCCCATGGGTTCCCTATAGCAAATCCAGCTAAATCCTTGGCCGATTCAAGCATTTCTACCCGCTGTAGAAGGTCTGCGTACTTCTTTGACAGGTCTTTGATGGTGTCTTCCATGTGCTGCAGTTTGGCTTCTTGTGGCGAGGGTTCATTCCTTACTTCCATGTCTTCTATGGACAAGTCCTCAAACATTGTTCCTGGTGAACATAGCCTAAACAATTCTTCTTCGTCTTCTGGTGGCCAGGGCTGATAGATATTATCTGATGACCAGGCCAGTGGATGTACTTCTTCCTCTCCTCCTACCACCTTATTATTCACCTCTTCCTCTGGATTCCTACTGTCAGTCATTTCCATTGCCTCCTCCTCCTTCTCCTCCTCACTTTCTACAATTTTCTTTTCCATGCTACTACATCTTTCATCTTCACCGTTATCCACTACAATGATATTACCTCCCTCGAATTTCTTGTGTGGCCCCTGACTTCTTTTCCTTTTCTTGGCAGGTGCTTTGGGAATACTGCCAGATTCTTCCCTAGCATGCTGCTTTCTGGAGGTGGTGCTGCCTTTGCCCAGTGCTTGTACACTAGAATCATCAACATCTTTAAGATAGTCCTGTTCTGCATTTCTCACATCTTCTCTAGTACCTGCTTTCTTCAAAACACCACTATATGTCTGCCTTCCTATCTTCACCACCACTGTATCCCCATCAGAAAGGGTACTAGAGTACTCAAGTATGTCTCTAGTTTTCACTACTGATATGCATGCTTCTTCAGGCCAGTAAATCAATGCAAATTTGGCTTCTGAATCTACATGCAGGGAAAAAAGAGAAATAAGTAAACTTTTGCTACTGTAATGTCATGGTCTAAAGAGCATTTTGTGCAGTTAGAAGTAATCAAAGCTGCCTCAACAAGTACACATGCACGTGTGGTTGAACCTTTTGACCAACAAAGTAAACTAATTAGAGGTCAATTGTACCATGATTGCGCGTAGGCAATCGTCAGTGCTACGCACTAATACACAAGAAATACACCGAAAAATACGTTAATATACTGGAAACATGGCTGCTCACCGTTATCTTGCTGGGTTTTCTTCAGAACCGTCCTTGTTGTCATGTTCGTCTTGTACGCTTCAAGAAGAAGATTTTAGCAGCTGTTCTGGAGTTGGGCGCGCACATCCTAAATCAGTGAGCGGGCGTCTCCGTGATTACGCCGTAGCCCTATATGCGATCAACGAACGTGGTTATGCCTAAGCCTTCGCGGGGAGCTACGGACGTGATTGCGGCAGCTAAACCTCTTCGAGATCACGGCGTAGGAGCTCCGGGATCACGGCATTGCCGCGATGTGATCACGGCGTAGGAGCTCCGGGATCACGGCATTGCCGCGATGTGATCACGGCGTATTAGATTGGTGATTACGGTATGTTAAAAACCTTTCACGTAAACTTTTTTTTGTTCTGTACCGTATGTATGTATCATGCATAAGTACATACATACGAACATACATACATACATACGTACGTATGTAAGTACATATGCACATACATACGTAGGTATGTACATGCATGCGTATGTAGTGTTGGGCGATACGACGATTTTTGTAAATATTATGATAGGAGAAATATTCAATATATTTATCTTACCCTTTCAATCATAACGATAATATCTGAAATATCGTCTACAGTAGGAAGTATGTATTCTATTATGAGAATTTGCGCATGCTCAGACTTAACCACGTGTTTAAAAAGTAGAAAACATGGAGTCCGCGAGCGACGAAAGCGAAGCTGAATGCGAATCAGATAAGGAACCTACAACATCAGAAGACTTGTTATCTGGGGATTCAAGCCAAGTTGTACTTGCTGCCAAGCCTAATGTCAAGGCTAACGTTTGGCGCTTTTTCGGCCTAGAAACGGACAGCCAAAACGTTATAAAAGACGCAAATTCGCCCATATGCAGAATCGGTAATTGTCGTATGAAGGTAAAAACCAAGCAATCAAGCACAAGTAACCTGTACAGTCATCTGAGAAAGCACCATCCACAGGAATACGAAGCAGTAAGGCCCCCTAAAGCCAAAAAGAAAAGCCTGGCAGCGTCCAAGACAATCGAAGAAGCCTTTAAACAGTCTATCAAACTGCCACGAAATTCTAAGGAGCACAAGGAAATCACAAAGGCGATTACTTACTATCTGGCAAAGGATATGAGGCCAATGTATTCGGTTGAGCTGTTAGGATTTCAGAGAATGATCAATGCCCTTAATCCCAGACATGACTTGCCAAGCAGAAGCTATTTCAGCCGTACAGCTGTTCCTTCATTGTATATTGAAGTTCGAGATCAACTGCAAGCTGAGTTGAACACTCAGACAGGGTTTTATTCTGCAACTACAGATTTGTGGACATCACGCTCAAATGATCCATTTATAACTTTCACCGTGCACTTCATTGACAACTCATGGCAGCTTCGTAGCAAGTGCCTGAGCACCGTCCTCATTCTGGATGACCATACTGGTGAGAATGTGAAGGACGCAATCACTGAAATACTTAGTGATTGGAATCTAGACTTGTCAAAGCTGGTTGCTATAACCACTGACTCTGCATCAAACATGAAGCGTGCATGCAGTCTGCTTAATTTGTCACGGTTAAGCTGCTTTGGGCATAACTTAGACTTGGCAGTGCGAAAAGCTTGTGATGATGTTAGAATCACTAGGGTTGTAAAAGTGTGTCATCAGATTGTTGCAAAATTCTCTCAGAGCTGGAAGAAAAAGCGGGACTTAGCTACTACTCAGCACGAGAAAGAACTTCCTGTGCACAAGCTTAAGGCAGACTGTCCAACACGGTGGGGATCAACCCTAGACATGCTAAAACGCATCATTGAGCAACAAGAAGCCATTCGGATTGTGCTAGCGAGTGACCGCAAAGCATCACACCTCATACCCTCCTGGCAGGACTTTGATGTCATGGAAGCTGTTGTAAGTGCATTAGGTCCACTTGGAGAACTTACTGATGCACTTTCTGCAGAAAAGAATGTAACTGTATCAGTTATTCGCCCTCTTCTTGATCGTATCACCAAAGAAATTTTAATGGAAAAGGAAGGAGACTGCTCATTAACTGCACAAATGAAACGTGCAATTCAAATAGATTTAGAATCACGGTATACCAGCTCTGAAGTACTAAAGTTATTGGAAATTTGCAGCTTTCTTGACCCCCGATTCAAACGCCAGGATACCACTTCCGATGTTGCTAGGTCAGTAGAAGATGAAATGCTTTCATCTTTGCAGAACAACCCATTGCCTTCACAGCAAGACAATCAGCCCGATTGCCCTCCACCAAAGAAGAGCCTCTTGAAGAAGATCTTGGAAAACTCAGAACCTGACAACTCATCTGACAAGGTGTTATCAAACCCAGAGTTGGTTTCACTTGAAGTGCAGAAGTACACCCTTTCTCCAAAGGCAGATTTGGACTCATGTCCTTTACAGTGGTGGAAAGCACATCAAAAGGAGCTCCCACTATTGGCCAGGCTTGCCCGACGCTATTTGTGTATTTGTGCAACCAGTGTGCCTTCTGAAAGAGTATTCAGTACTGGGGGTAAAGTTGTCACCGATGGGCGGAATGCGGTGAAACCCCAGTCCGTTGATCAACTGGTTTTTTTAGCATGCAATCTAAGGTAAACTTAACTCGCTAACATGAATTCTGCTATTGCATTGCTTTTGAGTTCACCATTAACTTTTTAGTAATAAAATAAAGTGATTTGCATAGTATTTTTATCCCCTTTGTGTTAATTTCACGTCCTGTATACATCCTTTTGATCTTGATTATGTGCTTCATTGTTGATGTTGACTAAATAATCATATCGATATGTATTCACTAGCAATATATCGGAAATGAACATATCCATTATCGCCCAACACTATGTGTACGTAAGTAGGATTGTACATTAGTGCCAAACGTACGTAACCATGTACGTACCTACGTATGTACATACATCACTGAGACAGTAAGGACAAATGAATTATGCATCATCATGCATAACAGTAGGGTGTACGCATTTGTTTGGGGTTAAGACTATATAATAAAAATTTTAGCCTTGCATCAAGACAAGCTCCATCCATGTCAAATCCTGTTTTGATGTAATATTATTATCCATACGTACGTGCGTACATACATACAGCAGAATCCCCCAAGATAAACTAGACCATTCATTACTCTATAACAAGCCTACACATATGTACGTATGCATGTATCATACTATGACTGAACATATGTATGCATGTATACACGTACAGTAAAACCTGCCATTCAAGGGATCAAGTGATTGTGGTCTCTGTAGACAGGTTGTCTTTCCATATAAGACAGGTTTCATTGCACATAGGTGAATTTTACGTAAATGTGTAGGTGAGGTGGGATCATGTTGCAAAGAAAATTGTTTGATCAAGATGCCAGAAGAAGAAAAAAAGACATGTTATGACCTTTTCAAAGCTAAGTCCAACCACCAACAGCGACAGTTCATCTTGGACTTAATGATTGCATCACAATCTAGCACTGACAATGAGAAGCTAAAGGTACGTAAGTTAATGTATATTCTCACAATTATGTATGCTTCTGGGATGTTTGTCCATACAGATGTTATAAAGGTATTGAAAAATACTGTACATACACTGAGAATCCTCTAGGCATTGAGCTACTTCGAAATACTATGCATGACATGTATGTACATACATACCGGTGTACCGTACGCACATACGTACGTACGTATGTACGTATACACATGTATATACGTACGTATGTACATATATACATGTATAGCAACTATGTACGCACCTATACGTACATGTATGTAAATTCATAATATAAAGCCATACAGTCAACATACAGTTATCAAAATGTTCATACATTAATCATTGGGAGGCCGATAATCACTGTTGATATGTACATATACTAGTATACTAATTATCTGCTACAGATGATGGTACGCGGAAAGTGGTTATGCAAAAAAGCATTTGCATCTATATTCCAAACCACTACTAAGCGAATAAACAGGATTGGAGACTTGTACAAAGAGGGGGTAACAACCATACTTGAAACAAAGCCACAAGGAAGGAACATGTCAGAAAAGTAAGTAAATGTGAGGACGATTCAGTAAAAAATTTATGTGAAAAACAAATTATACATACGTATGTACATAAATATGTTGAGAATTATATCACTAAAGATTGAATACACTTTTAAAATTATGCAAACTGGATTACATGTTTTATTCTTGCAGGAGTGAGCAAGCAATTGCTTGGATGGCTAAGTGGTTCCATTTAGTAGGGGATCAGATGCCTGATTCCAACATGACCCACTTACCTCATTTCCTCACACGTGAGGCAGTGTATCAGGAAATGAGAAGGGAACTTGAGAGAGCAGGCAATGAAGTGATTTCCATGTCTCACTTCTACGCAACATGGACAGCAAACTTCCCCAGGGTTACCATACCAAAGGTATGCTTCATAAAGAAATCATTAAGTTTGCCAACCATGATAATATTATTATGATGGCATAATAACTATACAAAATATATTAATAGGCTAACAGATTTGCCCAGTGTGACACATGTGCCCACTACCATAAGGAAAGAAACAAGTGCCAAGGTAACAAGACACGTCTCTCGGCTATAGATGAGGCCTACAAAGCACATTTGGAAGAAATAAAGTACGTATGCATGATCTTGGCTAGGGAACTCAAATGTCTATACTACATATGTATATACGTACGTACCTACGTACATATAATTTACACAGGTTGGAAAGACGTGTGTACCACAAGCACATTCAGAAAGCAAGAGCCAACTCTCGGAAGTACATGACCATCATCATTGATGGAATGGACCAGAAGAAAACAAGCTTGCCTTTTCTTCCAAGGGAGAGCAAGACTGTTCAGGTTGGTCCTATTTTGTTTGAACATACGTATACTATACTATATTCATACGTATGTACACAACACTAAACATTATGGTCAACTTATTATTATTAAAATGATAGGGACTTTGGCGTTTGAGGACACACATCACTGGAGTGTTGGCACACACAGATGTCCCTTGTGGGAAAAAAGCCTACACTTTCATTGATGCTCTGGAGTGGCCACATGACTCGAATTTGACGATAAACATACTGGATGCAGTGCTATCTTCATGGCATGATCAACTCCCAAGTATTCTCTATTTACAAATGGACAATTGTTGGCGAGAGAATAAGAATAAATACCTTCTTGGATACTGTGCACAGCTTGTAGAAATGAAAATATTTAAAAAGGTATTCAAGATTTTATAAAGACAAGAGATACTTCAATCTATGAATATACCGTTTTTCTTCCTACAGATTAGAATCAACTTTTTACATGTAGGACACACACATGCAGACTGTGACCAAATGTTTAGCAAAATTTTGCAAAGAGTCTTAAAACATGGTGCTGAAAGTATGAACGGTAAGTTATATACTGTAGCAAGTACATTTAATGGCTCACTGCTTGTAGCTCACCATAAATTCATCACGTGCTTCAAGTTACACAACAAAGATTTACAACACCATAATCCACTGCATTGGAATTAAATTTCCTGTTTCTCATCCAGGGAAATAGTTCAAGTCCACGCACACGGGCACGTAATTTAATAACACAGGAAACAATTACACAAAATCTTAACCTCCAGTGTGAGTCACATGCAGTAGTACAAACATGGGAAAATACACATGGATCCCAGAGGGTCGGTCGTGGCAACGTCACAGTCATGTGACTTTGTAGTTTGCATACTCTTAAGGATTAATTTTATATGGCATGATCATGAGTTTTTTGTATAGCAGAATACCTCTTTCCATATACAGCTTTGCAAACATTTGCAACACTTCATATTGAATGTACACTACTTCAATGACACAAAGTATACCACACTGGCCAAATATCCTTGAAAAGTTGTGCTCAAGCCGCAAGATTTTGCTCCAAATGACCACACAGCATGATGAATTGATCGTTACAAGGCAAACTATAGCTTGTTCATTCCCTTCGTCTACACACCTACACGCAGTCAAAGTATTCAGATCTACATACGTATGTATGGTATCTTAAAACAGTGCAGTCAATGCTGGCATAGTAAGGGCATGCTAATACTCAAAACTGTCCAGAAGATGAAAGCGTGTTTGGGGGTAAAGCGGGGTAGCTTGGAACACATGGGTAACTTGGAACAGGGCCTGTATCTTTTGCTATGATAGCTGACCAGCCATACTTGCCACTGCTGAATACCCATATCTGTATTATGTAGGTGGGAAGGGGGGTAGGGGGGTAGGGTCAGACGGCTCATCAGTAAGTCATTGAGTAGAACACTAGGAAACGGTTGCCACTTCACTATTATTTGAAGGTTAATAAGGGCAAGCAGTATCATGACCTCATGAAAATCTACTTTGTTGAATAATAAAACTGTGGATTAAGCTAAAATTATTCCATAAAAGTAAGAAAAGACTTAATCCTAAGATTTTAGAGGTGTGGACACCATTTTGTAGTGATGCTGCAACCCTCAGAGAACCCAAAATACATACGTACATATGTACTATTCACATATACGTACCATGATCATGATACGTATATATGTACGTACATAGTCATTGATCAGCACCCTCATCTCTATATAAATGTACTACAATTATTATATTTTCAAATAATTATACAGATCTAACACAGCAAATTCAGGCTTCGTACACACCACAACCCACTGTCATCAGGGTCAATCAAGTGTACAATTATAAAGGCATGATCGAGGAACATTTGGAGAACATAAGAGGGCACTCTCGACCTCTATGTTTCAAGCTTCAGCTTGCTCCAGGCTGCAGCAAGGCTATGCTCCACTTCAGGGAAACAAGTAGCCATCAATGGAAAACTGTATCAACCCCTCTCCTGAAAGTAAGCAAGTTAATTCATTCACTTACGTGCAAACAATTTATTGCAGCTTTCACACTTTCTTCCACTTTAGAGTCTACCAGAGGATGGTAGCACACCATCAGTGATACCACCTCAACTGCCTGAAAAGGATATGCCTTTTCTCTTGCGTGACATTCCAAAGTGGCTGGCATGGCTGAAAGAAGCTTCTGTAACAGAGTGGAAGCAATTTCTTGAACAACCCATTGTTGAGGGGCATCGTCCGTGGAATCTGTCCACATTGAAAGAGATGGCGGAAACAGCACCGCACCTGGCAGAGGATACAGAGGACATTATTCATCACCCTCTGGCAATTAGTGAGGTATGTGCATATGTACGTACGTACATATGTTAGTGTTACATTATTAAACAATTATGCAATTGGAGCTAAAAAAACATTGCAAGTGATAGCTTTGATCACACGTTCAAAACACATTTCAAAGAGTAACTGTTCATAGGATCCAAAATAACACACTTTGGCTACGATAATTGAATTGAGCTAACATATTAATACTACATCACAACATTGACCCATCAACCAAGTAGACACAACGCAAATTTCATCACAATTTACGTAACTACATGTACATATATGCAATGTATAGTACAGTCATAGACACTCTGGAGTGTCTATACATATGGTACAGTGGAACCTCCGATAGTGGACTCTCCCTAATAAGGACACAACATAACAAACCTCTCTACAAAGGACACAGCTTACGGTCCCATTATAATTACTAAAAAAACATTTTGAAACTCCTAAGGGGAACAGAATCTACCTCTCCACATAGAAAAATCAGCTGAATTTATGCCGGCCCCAAAACGTCCCTTATTTGGAGGTACATCTAGCTGTACTGTGTGAGACCGTGGATACTAGGTCAAGTATCTATTGTGAGACAGTGATTGACATTTAGAATCACCTTCTAGTACAAATTAATTACCGAGCAATAGTGAGGTTAACTAATTTTGTCAACGGCTTCCAGTTTGTAGAGGAATCAGAACTTTGCTCACAACTAGTAATATGTAGCCATAGACTATTCTATGCAGAGTGTCTATGATATAACTTAAGGTAGAGTGCCCAAAATCTGAGCAGTCCCTCATGCAGGGTCAGGGTCAGGGTATCCTATTTAAACTGGGGAGCCTTTAGCCATATATCTTTTGTTTATACACAGTCACAGTTGAATCTCTCCTAGTCGACACAGAAAGATCTAGGTTTTATTCTAAGGAAGCTGTTAAGTTCTGTGTTTGTTCTAAGCTAGAAATACCAGGCTTTTAAAAGTATCCGAGTTTAGTCCGATTCCTGAGCTTAGGAAAAGCGACGATCGGAATTAGGAAGTGATCAAAATATGGAAATTTCAATTCAACTCAATTATTTAAGTGCATCGTATCAAGAAGGCACTAGGACACTTGATCACCGAAATCACCAAAACAGAAATAAGAGCATAAAGACCAAATTGAATGCAACCTGAAATAATATAGGGGCCGTCGGAAGGAAGGCATCCCAAAATGAAATGAAGTTGAATTCGGTCATTGGCCATTTGGAGTGATCACTGTATAAAGATACTTACGTCTGTACATTCCTCATTCTGTAGTCTTGACCGCCACTTCACGCAGCCGCTTCCTAAGCAAATTGATGCCAGCTGTTCAAGTCAATCGAATTGTAAGTGGCATATCCAGCCACATTTTCCCTTGATGCAACGCAACTTCTGACATAGAAGAAGGTTTTATTAATAAGTTCCTAAAACTAACTTAACTAGCGACTAGGAATTATAGTTGCACCATATACGAATGGCCAATCAACTACGCCATTTTGTATAAAATGGTGTATATAGTCTGGTTGCGCGAGACTAGACAAAGGCTATTCGGGTGTCACGTGATCAAAATGTGACCATGAATACCTAAAATTGTGACCATGTATTCTAAAGCTGTTCACAAAATTGTGACCATGTATTCTAAAGCTGTTCACAAAATTGTGACCATGTATTCTAAAGCTGTTCACAAAATTGTGACCATGTTTTCTAAAGCTGTTCACAAAATCTAAAGCTGTTCACAAAATTGTGACCAGGAATTCTGAAACCTGTCCATAATATTGTGACCAGGAATTCTGAAACCTGTCCACAATTTTGTGACCAAGAATTTTGTAGTTTAGTATTTTATATGAAAAATTTCTACCAGTAACTTAATATCATGAGTTAAAACTATACATTTCCCTATGTCTCTTCTTCTAGGTCATCATCGGTTCAAGAAGTGGTGTAGTTGGTGTTGAAGATGCCACCTCACTCTCTGTGGGTTCCCTTGTGGCAGTAAATGTGGATGGATGGGAACCCCCTTGCATCGGAACTGTTGCCCAACTGACATCTGACGATGAAGTAGTGGTGTCTTGGTTGCAAGGGGGGTACAAGAAGGCTTGGTTGCCCTGGATGACCCAAGATGAAAGGGATCATCGTCGAAAGAAGCAGTGGACCACTTCTGTAAAGAGAGAATCAATACTTTTGTATGACTTCAAGTTAACCAAGTGTAACCGACTAAGACAGAACACAGTATCTCATTTAAAACAACAATATGACTCATTGAAGCAATAGAATATATGTTATTATGGTTGAAAACTTGTATCTGCATTTTCAAATACAGTGGTTATCACTACATTTATTGAGGCCTGTTTGTTGCAACCTTCATTTTGCTTGTGTTATGAGTACTTATTAGCTTGCTCACTTCTCTCATTTTACTATAATAATGAACATATTTAAACACAACAGCTATAAATATTTTACAAACGATAAAAAAATCAGGTTCAGTGATACATGTTTAGGTCATATCATATCAATTTTCTGCTTGCCAATCAATCTAATAATGAGACACTCATTCTAAGAAGCTGTTATGAATTTTGCTACAACTTTTACACTGTGTAACTTGCACCCCTCAAGGTATATGTTGCAATAAATGTGCATATATATTATTATATACGATAGAATATATAATTATAATACATAAGAATACATAGGCGTAGGAGCCAGGGGGATATGGGGGTTGCAGCCTTCTAATAATAAATCAAAGGGTGCATGTTTAAATTTGCCCAGCCTCAAAAATTTGATATGCAACATAGGAACAGTATGATGGAAAACTATCAGCATGCTTGTATACGTAAATAACTATGTATAAACACACCTAGCTCCTTCATCGATCGCTATATAAGCTTAAGCTAAGTTACAACTGCATGTCACAGAGGTGAAAGTGAATTATTGTGGTAATTACACATAATATGTAGACCGTCATTTTGAACGTGTTCACATGTGTGCATGACAGACTGCACATGTGAAAAGTAATTTTGTAACAATAAGCATGCATTGCCAAGCATAATGATATTTCAAGCATGATCAATTCTAGCTAAACTAATAGTCATTCAATGCAAGTGTATGCAATATTTCTATATTCATCAAGTGCATATGCATGACTTTACATGAATTGAATTTTGCCAACCACTTTAAAAGTGATCGATAATTTTCAAAATACAATAAATAATTGTGCTTGACTGCAAGTCACTTCAAATGCAAGATATGAATGTGCTAGTTGACTAAGTGGACCACAAATGGTAAGCTTGGGCAAAAGAATATATAATAGGAAATGCTCTCGCTTCCTTAATGCATACATACATGTATTATTTCGTGTTTACTAGTATGTGAAAATTATCGTACAATATATATGTCAAGGGCGCCCCTAGCGTATACGCAAGGTATGCTATTGCGTACCATTTTTTTGCAACTGAGTTCCATAATATTGGGACTTAACTGCTGAAAATATAGCTTAGGAATAATATTCCGTATGCAGAACACTAAAAATAGTGTTAATACTAAAATAGTGATGCATTTTTCCATTTAACAAGAATTTCGTTCATACAAACGTGATTTTCTGTTCATGGCCAATTGAACCGTCACAAAATAAGCCATTTTGTCATTGCGCAATCCATTTAGTCATTGCGCAATCACCACGCGTTGCAGTTTTTCGTTTTGAATGGTAATGATGAGCTTATACAGCTACTTTAAGCCCCTTGTGCACTCTGATGACAGTACACCGGTTCTGCAGCCAAACCAGGAAGAAACAGCCTGTGATGCAGTCCATATCACTGAAGATTTACTATTTACACTATACTGACTAGAGTCTTATGCATGTCCAACTATAACAATTACATCCACCCTGATAGTGTGCATTACCTATTCACATCATAATCATAACCTTTCATAATTGCTCATTGCTTTTAGGAAGGCCTTAATTGTGAAATGCATATAATTGTATATACGTCCCAACGTCACGTATGTATACGTATAGAAAAATACTGACATGTTTTCGTTAAGTTGTGCAGTGTTTCAGAATTAGCATACCATGTTGAAAATTCCTGCGGGCACCCTTGTATGTCATTTGATGTGTGTATACATATGTGTGGGGGTGAGGAGGAAGGGTAAAATGGTCTCTAATTCGAACACAAAGCAACATTCTAGTTTAAAACCCATACGGGCTAGCTCGAATTCATACTGGAATCAAAGCCTTGGATATTCTATATAGAAAACTATGCATTGATTCCAAGACCTACATATGGATTACAGCTTGAATGCTATTTGTTCTCATGCGGAAATTCTCTCTTGAAATTTAAGTCATCAGTGTGCTAAGTGGTATAAATATAAGGTTAACCATTATAATACACATACTTTATAGCCATGTTATATGTATATATGCAGTGAAACCTCTATTAAATGACACCTCTTATATAAATGCAGCGACCCATGAACAGTTCACCATTGCTCAACAGCATTTGACACCCTTCACAATGACATGTGTACTTTTAAACCCTATAGCTCTGAAATAAGGACACCTCTCTAAACTAGTCAGCTAACAGTATCGACTAGTGTTGTAAGCTGGAAGTACAAATAAAAACAATGTATACGTAGGGTCTGCATACATCAACCTCTTGAAATATACAATTAGTACAGATCTACCCATGATGGGATCTTGTTCATATACAAAACCGATTGTCATGCATAAATATCATGACTATATAAAACCCACCGGCCTGTATGTTTCCCATGCAATTATTGATGTATACTATAATATTTGTGTCTGAATGGTAATGACACAGTATCTATTATTATTATATTCTTCAACTTTTGTTAAACCAACATTAACATATATATAATGTATATGAACATACAGTGCAATACAAACATGTCAAGCATGATACCACTTTTGTATTGGACGTCTGTGCTATATATATATATATATATATATATATATATATATATATATATATATATATATATATATATATATATATATATATATATATATATATATATATATATATATATAGGTTCTGTGCTATATACCCCTTGTAGAATCATCCAGCTGTACTTGTGGTGTACCTGTGGGTATAACCTTTGCTGTAACATTCATAGCAACAGCAGGAATGTCATCATCACTGACTGCAGCCTTGATGTGCTTAATTATTGTTATGTAAGAAGAAGTTAGGAGCAGTCAAGGAAACCAGAAGTGGTGGAGATATTCATGAAGATCCTGATGAATTTGATGTTGAGTTGGAGCCACCATCAGCTTATCAGACTGTGTCATTAATTGTGGTTTGTTTAATAAGAACATTTGTCTTGTGATGACTTATTACAGTTTGCAAACGTATATACATAGATTCCATAAGATTTGCATGAAAGGCAGATTTGTGTGTATGCGATTATACATAATTTGTATGCATGCATTTATGGGCAACTTATGCAGTTTTTGACGTGGGGAAGTGTTGTGCTTGAGAAACTTAATACATATGCTTGGACCATGCTATACCTTAAGTTCAATTGGATAATATTCGGAATATTACATGTGTGTGTGCGTGTGTGTGTGTGTGTGTGTGTGTGTGTGTGTGTGTGTGTGTGTGTACAATGTCATGTACACACGTACATGCACGGTACATGTGTGCTAGAATGGCACTTGCATATATATATTATCATGCATTTCAATGTATACTAGAATAAGCAATGCAATAATATTATTATTCATCATGAATTGAAAATTGACCGAAAACATGATCGATGTTGAGTGTGTTCTAGATTGAATGTACAAGTGTAGTATTATAATAATAGTTGTTCAAAGGAGTGATCTTTGATGGCGGGTGAGCACAAATGTCATATGTGAGCAGCAAAGCCGGACCGGTCTTACAAAATTAAAGGGCCTTTCACGAGGGTGGTTCCTCAGAGGGTATACGTACCACTATATATTCGCATGCATGAAAGATCAATATTAATGTGCATATATAGAATTGAATAAATGCCTATTGTTCCTCATGCAGTCCTATTTATGGATCTGGCTGCTCCATGTCCACATGCAGCTTAATATTATAATATTATTTTTATCACTAGCAAATACTGATGCTATCTAACAGCCAGCACAGTAGGCACATCAATGTCCGTCTTGCCTACTTGAGAAAAATTTCTGACCACTGCTCATGAATTTCAGCTTGCATGAATCATGTGTATGGTGAAGGCTTCTGTCATTCTTCCATCTATATACATAAACATTACCTATTTTATATGATACATTTGCATGCATCCTGCATGGAATCAATTAATAACCAATTACTATCGCTATTTTGTTTTCTGTTCTTTACTATTTCATCTTTTTTGTGGACATGTAGTGCTTCAGAGTACTGGCCAGTGCCTTTTATATTATAGTAATCTCTAGCTGGCTATCGATCTCCCCAGTTAAAGTCCGATTTCTGGACATAAAACAAAATGGCGGACGTCTTCGAGGTACTATAAATTTTCGCTTCGATCTTCGCTCAAATGTAAGCAGATTTTTTAAAAATAGCTAAAATGTAGGGGTCACAATGAAAAATTCATTGCCGTCGGAATCATCCGAAAATACTGTTTTAGATGAAATTCAGTACGGCGAATCTAATGGTGGTAACCGTTTTTCGATTGGTCGAAGTATGACCAAGTTATGCATAAAAATTAATCAAAATTATGGTGCAACGCGCGCGAGAAAACTACTTTCCACCAATGCGGAGTTAAATGAAATGGATCCAAAATTGTAGCAGATACTCACCACCGTCATGATCGACTAGGAAAGGCGTATTTCGGACAGTTATCCTTGCATTTGTCGGAGGGGGGTCTCCGAAATTTCCACACTAAACGTCCTTACAAGCTCGAAACATACGCGAAACAAACCCTCACGCTGTGCAAGGATGATCCATCCCTCGGCTATCCATAGCAGAAAATTGGGGGAGATTGCTCTACTTAAACCACCTGCGTTGCAGCAAAATATGATTTTACGCATAACTTGGTCATACTTTAACCAATCGAAAAACGGTCACCACCATTAGATTCGCCGTACTGACTTTCATCTAAAACATTAT
Source organism: Halisarca cf. caerulea (assembly GCA_963170055.1). NCBI lineage: Eukaryota > Metazoa > Porifera > Demospongiae > Chondrillida > Halisarcidae > Halisarca > Halisarca cf. caerulea. Next base: position 1,836,094 of record CAUJGJ010000003.1, read on the forward strand.
TTTCGGATGTTTCCGACAACAATGATATTTTTCATTGTGACCCCTATAAAATGGCATCTGACATATATACACTTGGCTTCGAAAGGGACACAAGCTAGTTCTAACTTCTGCGAGTTGTGTGTGGTCAGTTTTCTTTACATCATACGGAAGTATTTCAAAATGCCAAAAAGGCGATGGTTAGGATCTCGGCTTTTGGACACGAAAGTAGGTTTACAGAAAGCACAGATTGAAAACTTACTAAATCGAATCTTGGGCGATGATCCTCCACTCCACGGCTGTTATGTCCAGGGGTTTTTGCCCAAAAACAAGCTAGGTTCGAAGCTATAAGATGTTGGACATAAACCGAACGGAGCAACGCACATTACCCCAAGATTCGATTCTGAGGGTTTGGTCCTTTGGTAACAACATATCAAAGTTTTAAAGCTTAAAGCCGAAATTTCTACCACCGCCTTTTTTGATAAAGTTTTCTTGTCGAAGAGAACTGTCTTTCCAGGCTAAGTCACATGTTGTCACATGTTCCGTGAACATCTTTCTCGTATATATACTCACGTATATGTCCCGCTTGCAAATGATATCATCACCAAATATAGGCGTGTGACAAACCCACGCGTTGCAATTGCCCACTATAACGAAATTCATTTGGTGAAGCCAGAAAATTATAACGTTGTGCTTTTAATTTTTGGCTGGATTGGGACAACATACCTGCGTATTATAATGTTAATTTGGTGTATTACTCTCCGGCCACCATGCAACGGCACTCTAGACTGCGCATGCACTGTAGATGGAATGATTAAATTTACTAGCTATATAACAGTCATTCTTAGAGCCTTCAATTCTGAAACTTTCCTATAATATGGAAAGCTTATAAAACTGCATGCATGGATAGGGTACCCTGGAATTGTGGAAAATGTATCGTATACCGGGAAAGTTTCGCGGAGATAAAGTTTCACGAATTCAACGTACAAAGTCGACAGCATTAATTTGCGAAACTTTAATTCGAAAATGCTAGCTCTATAGCTGTTCTATATAGCATGCTAGCTCTGTTCTGAACACCATGCAGTGATTCAATTCGCTATTATAATTAAAACTTTTTTTCATGAAAATTGTGAAATCTAGGGATTCGCGACAGTTTTACTCCGTGAAACTTTCCTGGTATACAAACCTTCCCAGTATACAGTAATAAGTCTGTAAATTTTTAATAACACTACTAAAATACATACCACTGTATCTATGGTCTTTAAAAAAATCACATAAAATACAAATCTATTGTATACATAATATTATGCATTTGTATACACATTGTCAAAAACACTAGTACTACCGTGTATTAGTCATAACATGCTCTAATATAATATGTTAGTACCAATCTTGGTACGCAGGTGAGGGCTCGATTTTGACATTAGATGTATCAAGATCACTTTGTCTCACAGCACGTGTTGTTGCATAGGCAGGAGAAGGTTGCATCTGAACAGCATCAGCTTCAGAAGGATCATCATAGATCACATCTCTGCCCGCTGTTGTCTTTGATCTTATGGGATAATAGATAGCAAATAAAAACAATTAAATTACAATGTTTAAATCTTGATTTACACTACAGATTCTGTGGTAAACCAAATACTGTACTCTACTAGCATTAGGTGGTTGAGGACCGTGGAAGGGTAATTCACACAGGTGGCTAGCTAGCTGCTAGGCCCTGTACTTCTCCTGATGTGGGGAGAAGTATACTTGGTTAGTGACTAGACTAGCTGGTGGCATGCAGGAGTCACAAATCACTACTAACATAGTTTAAAGTAAAGAGACATGTTGGGAATGACAAACTCTTGGTCATACTATAATACCACAGAGGTTAATACCACAAATTCAAGTGCATGATCGTTTTACAATAGCCTTCAACAATCATTTATTATGTTAATTTGTTCTTCGCGTGTTTCTGTCCTATAGTTAGTCTGGCCGGCTAGACTGTCTCGTTTTAAATTTAATGACAGTGGCAATCAGAAACAAACCAATAAGAACATTGCAGCCAACAACTATAATTAAGTTATGTGTAATAGGTTCATATGAGCATGCACGTCTTGTAGAAATAAACTATACGCATGCAGAAACATCCCGTACAACAACATCTCAGATAAATCATAATCACCACACACAATTAACCTTTCTTCTTTCTTTAAAGATTTCTTCTTTCGGTCGTCTAATTTTTGTACAAGGATACAAGAGCAGGTACAACTAGTTACTGTGGTACCTGGTGACTGAAATGGTTCATCAAATGCCTAAAATACCTTTGGGTGAACTGTTCCTTGATTTCAAGCAAAATATACAAATCAAAACTAGAAATCCCAAAATGATGATGATAGCAACTCCACCAACAACACCTCCAACTATTGCTCCAATAGCTGAGTGGATCAGAGAATAGACTCAAGAATATTATGTAAAATGTGATGCTTGTAATGTGAAATCCTTTCTTCCTACAGACTACCAGTCCAAATCAAGTCATTATATAATTTTACAACAGTTATTATCTTTAGTATATTATACATCATCATAATTTATAACATGACAAACTACTCTGTAAATTTTAGAAATATCTGATCACGATCAGTGCATATACTCACTATGAAAGATATTACTGCTACAAAATATGAATTATAATACCAGTGTTGGGGTCGTTACTTCTGAAAAGTAATCTCGCTACATATTACATATTACTATGAAAACTTGTAATGCGTTACAGTTACATATTAATCAAAAATAAATGTAACTTGCAATAATATTACAGATTACATTTGCTCCCATAAACTACCCCCAGTTGCAACCCAGTAAAAATTTTAACCCTCCTAAATGTGAACATAAACATAGCATGTAGGATTATTGAACATTAGAATCAGAATTGGCCATTCGTGAAACAAAATTAATGTAATAGATTTCACAAGCAAGACAAAATCTGCTGGTATACTGAGGATGTACGTAGTGTAATGGGACCATCTCACTAACAATTCTGTGGCGTCCTTGACAGAAGCTCTACTTTTACTTATAAGCATTACTATAGCCACAAACTTACTTAGCTATATAATTTTGTAATGCATTACTTTCATTACAGAACTAATTATAAGATATTACTAGTTGTAAGACAGGTATTCAGTTATATTACTTTATTCCTGCAAAAGTAAGTATAATATTACGTAATATACGCAGGTGAGTTATGTGCATTTTGCACATAAAACAAAATGGTGGCTGACAAACTTTACCGAAAATACACCCCATTTTTTCTTTCCTGTTTCATTGTGTGACCAAAACGAAGGTACTGTACAATACCTTTACATTATAATTGTACATTTACATTATAATTGTACAGTCTACTTAACGGCAGCACTGTGATACGATTTCTACTTCGAAGGGCTCCTATGAATGGTAACTAACTTTTCACTGTATGGCTTCTTGAAATTCGCCTTGTTCCTGTTATGTGCACGTTTTTATAGTTTTCGAGAAGACACAAATACAAAAACATGTGCACATAAAATGAACGGAACAATGTATCAATAAGCCATACTGTGAAAACTTAGTATTGCCCTTTGTCAACAACCTTGTAAAGTTTCAGAGCTACAAAGCACCGCTGAGTAGACCGCCTTTTGCAAAGAAAATTGGTCCTCGAGCTTTTGTCATCTTCCACCTATGTCCCGCCAATGTCAGGTGACTTTGCTCACGATGTTGCAATACATTCCACTTCGAAGGGTTCCTACGAATGGTAGCTAGCTTTTTCCTGCTTCAGCTTTCGATTTTCTTGTTTGCTCCGGCGATTTTAAGCTTTTAAAAGATTAAGAAAGAACAAAACAAGAAGAAGACGAATTATCCAGTCCAAGTTCACGCAGTCTGCACATGACCAACCCACGCAAAATTAGAAAATGTGACAATTTTTTATAACATTCCTTTAAAACCACAAAACGCCCCCTTTCTGGCTGAGTTTGTACATAACCTACCTGCGTACTATACTTTGGTATTTGGTTACCCCCAACACTGATACCACTTAATCTAAGAACATATTAAAGAAAGTTAAGGTCAGAGCTAGGATACGTATATGCAGAGATCAGGTTGTAACTATATATTATTAGACTAAGTGGTACATAAAATTTTATAGTAGCAGTGATGGAATATGTGATCTCGAACTGTCGCAGTTTTCAAGGATATATGAGTGCTGAAGGATGAATTTATTTCTGTTAAAATTTCAAAAGTCGCCAACCACGAAAATGAGCTCCTCAAAATTTAATGTTATATGGTATATACATAACTATCAGAACTATCCAAAGAAAATACCAGTCAAAGTATTCAAATGGTAAGTGCATGGGTCACCTCTGAAATTCTCATTTGACACTCTAGGTCAGAGCTTGGGTATGTATGTATATAAATTGCATGTGATAAACATGTTAGCCTTACGTGATGCAGGTGCCAGAGGTGGAGAAGTAGTTGGTAGCTCTACAGTATAAAAGAGGTAAATACATGACATTAAGCAACTTAGATGAGTAGTATAATATCAAAATTGTACCTAATGTACTGTATATAAAACCTTAATTATTCAGCCCCCAGTAATTACTGTCACCTCGATCAACTGTGGGCAGTAATTTCAAATGCATACGTCTATAATCAGTACAAATGTGGACTACATTATTAATCTATATAAATGTACCATATTATGGTAAACAAGGTAAACAACTGATAGAATGTATCCGTTTGTCACTGCTTAAAGGAAATTAAAGAATAACGAAAATACAAGATGTGAATGTTTCCATCTAATATATAGGTACTAGAGGATTCATACTTATGGGCGCTTTCAGAGTTACAGGCACTCCTTGGTCCCAAGCTGCCCAAATAGTCAAGGTTCTACTGTATTATGGGTTTCTATGAGATATTGATGGGACGAATTATTGCTATGGTATTCTAAAACAGAAAACTCAACAAACTGACAAAAACACCATGCATGTAGTATGTGCATCACTATAGTCAACTTGTTTTGCTGTACATACTATGCAGCATGCAAACTATATACACATATTCTGCAAGTGATATAATTGATTGGCTGTATAGTGCCCATGCAACAACTATAACCAACGCATAGTGTGTAATTAGTAAAAAATTAAATCAAATGTATAATTAAAAACAAAGTGATATACACGTGCGCTCAAAAAAAGTTGCCACTTTGAGAAAATGGCGGCCGCGCGATACACCACGAATTGAAATAGCTGAAAAAACTGGGCAATGGGCTGATATAGAACTTTTTTGCGTAGCTAAAACGAGGAACCGAAAAGTGGCACAAACTGTGAGCTAGTATTGCGTATGTGTGCTTTTTGTAAGAATCAGCTTTGATTCTGGAAATTGGCGTGCTTTTTAAGCAACTAACGCTGCATCCCTTTCATTTCACGAATGAAATTTGTGGTAATCATTGGTTAAGGTATTCCAAAGTTGTCCCAAAGTTAGTTCGTAGCATCTTCAACATCAGAATTCTATCTATTGTATCTTCCAACCGCTCAGTGGATTGTAAATTCTACATTTTCTAGCATTAAAACCTATTGCTAAACGACGAATTGTGATTGTCGTCCTTCGTTTGCTCTGCTGAGGAAAGACGCCGTTCACAGAACAATTCATCTATATATTCCAGCATAGCGCAAAGTTAAGTAACTGTTGAAACTACAACTACTATGCTGTAACTGGTTCTAAGGATGCTTTGAGCTCCAATAGGAAAGACAAAGCGTTCTTCATCCACCCGATATCTGCAAAGCGTCTTCATTCGACTATAAGGTTGCGAGGACACTCTGATTACGGATGGTCTTGAGCAACCCCAGTAGTCTGGGACATCAGCATGATTTTCAGCACAGACGAACTGCTGCCGTGAAGTTGAGCGGTACTCTGACGCTGAAAAGTTGAACACTAAGACTTAGGGTAGAGAATATCATACGGATCCAATCTTCGAAACTAAGCTTTGCTAATCTTCAACTTTTAGTGTTTCTTTTCAAATATTTAAAGCTATTAAACAGTATTACTGTCACTTTATTCATTATCGAGCATATTCAAAGTCTTTTAGCGACTTTTCACCGCACAAACAAAACTATACTCGCGGCGCCATATTATATCATTACGCAAGTGGCAACTTTCTTTTGAGCGCCAATGTATATTATATGTGTTACATGCCACAATTTGATTATGTACGTTTATTGTCAAAGATGAAATGCTTGAATTTGTTAATGTGGACAAGAATAATCATTCTTGTAAGTGCACAATACCCTTTATAATCAGTAAAATCGCCACGCGCAACTCGCTATTTTGTTTGTGATGTCACAGAAGGAATATGATATAATTAGTGGTATAGCGTTTATACACCAAGATCGCTGCTTTTGTGGACGAAATTGTTTAAAACGGCTCAAAAGCGAACAATGCCGCTGCGATGTGTAGCTGCAGGATGCAATAGAACACCCAGCAATGGGGTGACTTTACACAAGTTTCCAAAAGATGCTGCAGTAAGGGACAAGTGGTCAAAAGCTGTCAAGTTCCATCGCAAAGGCTAGACAACCCCATTCAGTACTTCTGCATTCACGCTTTAGTCAAACGGAGGCCAAACATTACAACAACTAATTAAAGGACATAATAATATTAAGTTATAGAAACACATACAAAGACTAAGTTTGTTAATGTGGTAGTCATGGGTATTTAAACCCTGCATACTGTGCTGATGTAAACTTATTGCGTATCTTTGTCATTGCACACAATGGTAGCACAACTCGCATACGATGATAACACAACTTGCATGTGCCTACTCAAGTAACCCCAGCTCTAAAATGCCAGTTGACGATATGCAATGTAGTGGTATTGCTTGTGAAAGAAAAGGTGCATTGGATTATGCATTTGCACTATACTAGTTAATTGCATTGAACATGACATACTCGTGGCATGGTCCTGCTTGTGCTATTACACCACGACCGTTAGAGTGCCGGACGTGGTATGCAGCTGTTTGTAGCACCCATGGGGCGAAACAAACTCCAGCAAATCCTGGATGCTCTGTAGTGCATTTGATACTCCTAGGGATGTCCAATTCTTCCAACTTTTCCTCAGTCTCAGGGGTTTCTCTGCAGCAGACATGCACTCTCCCTCAAAGGGACAGTATCACCGATTTGTGCATGTGTAGGATATTTCCATATACACGCTCTAAAATGGACCAATCAGAATAAGGATAGAGAATTTGTTACAGCTTCTCTATCTCATACTCAATTCGCTGTCAGATGAAAATGGCAGTTGATCGTTGTCCACTCGTACGAAATGCTCCACAATGGAATAGAACGTTTGCCCACTCATAAAGGCATTCTAGAAAAAGAGGAAATGCGCATTACCCTGCTGCTCCACCACTTCAATATAATTACAAGGTATACGTAATTCGGCTGAAGACTCTACTTATGTGGAACTTTGCCAACTAAAGGTGGTTATCGGTGCCAGAACAGACAATGAGGTGGTCAAGTACTTACTTCGGAATCTACATCGTAATGATGATGACTTTGAGATTTAACCTGTGCGTTGTTTATATTATTTTGGCATATCTCAAATTTGATGCTCTGTAGACCAGCAATTGAAACGGCTAGCTTTCCCCTGCCAGCACTGCCCCAACAAGATTTACATTTCGATATTTCGAGGCATGGGCTCCCCACTAACCTCACGACTTCTACTCCAATAAGACGAAGTGGTCAACCGAGCAAGATTCGCACTATACATAGCAAAGCTGGGGCAAGCCAAAGGGCAGCTGACAACAAGTAAGTGTGTTTCAACATGAATGACATGGATTTCGGCTTATTCTACGGTGTATGTATGCAATACTTTTTGCTATGATCCGAAGCACCACAATGGGGAGTATGGAGCTGCTCTGTGGTGAATCCTTTTGCCTATACCGTGCACGGGTGACAGAGACCCTGGAGAGCAAACCATATTCAATGGCAGTGGCACTAAACGAGATAGTAGGTATCACAAGTTAAGGAACTCATAAGGTGGTTGTCAGCAAGTGAGTGTCTCAATTTGTACACATTCATGTATTCGGTACTCAATTTTTTGTAGCATTGCTAGTACCACGATGATGAGTATGGAGCTACGCTGTGGTGAACCCCCATCCCCTATGCCTTCTGATGAAGAGGATGGAGACCCTGGAGAGTGCAATGATTTCAGTGTTGATTGTGCCCCATCTATTGTGAATCAGACATTAAATGACAGTGGCTCTGAAGAAAGTGTTTATTCAAGGTATATGAGACAGCAATTATGTTTTTGATGTCATGCATATTTTACCTGAACTTGCTGTATACCACAGTGATGCTGACGAACTCTTTGTCTTCATCTGACTGGTCTCCCGTGTGCTCTTCCTTATCAGATACATAGAATTTGTCCTCTGCATTTGACGTAGAGGCGTTCGAATAGCTCGAGTCTTCTTCATATTCACTTACCGCTATACTTCGCATAGGCAAACGGATCCTTCTGTGACGTCACAAAACTTTGTTCGATACTTCACCAAAAGACCTGAAAACACCCACGCATGATTGATTTTTTGGTGACTTTGCGCCTCTGTAACTCCCCCACCACAAATGTGGACACACTAAAATGAGTATCAAACTTCATGATTTGAAATACTCTTCTATAAGGGCCAATAAAAAACATGATGGGGTGCATTCCTGCAGCATTGTTTACTTTGTGGTTTAATTGTTATGAAAACTACAAAATTATGTAAGCACTTCCGGATTTCGGGAGGGTAAGACTGAAGGAGAAAATAGATTTTTCTGGTGCACTTCCACTAACTAGTATAAAGTCAGTACTTCTGATGCTACTATAGATGGGTTGTAAAGGCGATTTAGATCGATTTTCGTGCAGACAAGCCTTTTGCCACAAAAACTAGTGGCTTTAAATCATGTGCCAACGATTACCAATTAGCATAAAATGGCCGATGCGAATAGGCTGAGCTGCATTGTCCGGAAATGATTCTGTGCCACCTATGAAGAAGTCGCTTTAGGTTCGTGTTGCAGCCATTAAGCAATAGAGCAACTTCATGTAGGAGTTCTGACGACTCAGCTTGCTTTTAGCGGTGACAGTACCCTTTGTAGAAGCATTTATCGTTGTCAAATGTGCTTCCATTCAAGGTTATTTCGACTAGTTCTCCAAGTCGGGGAGTTCTACAATGAAGCTGATTCGTCAGATTGAAGAACGCATTAGTATTATAACACGTTCTGTCTGAAAATATAACCGTATTATGAGGTTCTAAATAGGTGGGATTTTGGTTTTAGTTGTGAAAATGGGTTTGGGTTAGCTTTTCGGAGCAGTTTCTTTCGTTTACTTCACATTTGTTACCCTCGCCGTACTGCCAGGTCTTTTTTACCCTAGAGGAAAATGGTTAAAGAAACAACTATGGGTTGAATAAGGGAAGAAAAGCATCTTGCATAGTATGCATTGCTTGCGCCATTTTATAGCATGCCTGGCCTTAACGCATCTGAGTTGCTGCAAAAACACCATGGAAATAAAGAAGCTATAGTAAATAATAATAACCCTCCCTGCACACATTGAGTGGGCCAAGAATTAATAATAATAATAATAATTGATTGATTCAAGATGGCAGCAAAGCCGTGCAACCAGATGCGATCAAATGCGCGGTGTTGTCCTTGCATGAGGAATGGACGATGTGTAAGATGTCTATGTGTGCACAGGGCATTTATATCAGCCCACAGCTGCTTGGGATTTGGGGCGTGCACGTACCAAATTTATAAACAACATCACCCTAACAGTAAACGTCACCACAAATTGTAAACTACGTCACACAAATGAGGACGTCACTGAAGGTGCCCCATGTAAGCAGATACCCCTATTAGTGATGTCACATCCCCGCATCACGAGACGTCATCAAAATGACCGTTTTTAGTAGGCAAACAGAAATCAGCTTTTCTGGAGGAGAAAATGCCCTACAACTTTCCTGTTTGTTTCACTTTTCGATTTAATGTAATCTTGGCTATAGGATTTTGCTTATAGAATAATGCTATAATAAGGAAAGCGAAAGTAATTACCTTATTTGATTCCATTTTTGCCGCCGATTTGGTGCACCAAAAAGTGTTTTTTTTCCAAATAAAAGGATTTAACAAGGCTATAATAGTAAACTACGAGCAAATTCATATAGTTCAGATATTTCGCTAGCGATTGAAGTAAATTTCGTGAAGCTACAGTGTCATCTTCTCCTCCGGAAATGGCAATTTCTGTCTTTTACCGAAAGTTTATGGCTCCTTCGTTGTTGCCTCAAACTTCTCTGTTTCGTACTTCTTCTTCTTCGGGTGTTCCTACAAATAACATTTAATTCTATAAAGTGAAATGTATAAGTTTATCCGTATTGGAAGCATAATATGCTAAGAAATTTGGTCAAGTTTCGCGACGGCCATTTTACCGTTATCTCAGAGGGCTGAAATAAATACCCTGTGTGAAGAAAGGAGTCCCTTGTATTGATTGTTGGCCCTCCGTAATCAATCCTAGTCGATGTGAGAATTTTCCTTCGCGCCATACACTGCCAGCTGTAGTCCCGCCCGATGATCCAATAATGTCGATTTGCCACAGAGAGCTACCGCTAATCAACCTTGTCATAATGATCTACACACCCCTATCAACACTGACACAAGTTTTTCGAACGATTGTGCTATCGAAACTGAGTCTTTATCAAGATTTTGAGTCAACCCATCAAGGTTTTAAAGAGAATCCCTCGTCTTTCCAGAGTGACTGCATCCGGAAAACTTGCTTCTGTAGTCGTCCGAAATGACATCCCATCGTGGACAAGGTTGCTATCGTTTTCCAAGAAGTGCTTATGTACCCCTCGAAGAGGTGGCAAATGCTGGAGTTTGGCAACTTTGGTCAACAAATAAGTGTCTAAAGAGTCACCCAACATCAAGTTGCATGCACAGGGTGTAACTGCCAATCCATCTGGACGCCGCCCAGCATTTAGCACCAACAACAATGTGGACCATATGCATCAAGCTACAAGAATTTCAATGACGCTCGAAGAAGGTGATTATAGAGGTGCAGTAAGGTTGGCGTGTAGTTGAGATGTATTTACAGAGTATAATAGCCATACACTTGATGTCCTCAGGGCAAAGCACCTTCCTGCGCGTCCCGACTCTAGCATGGATGCCCGACTTGTGATGTACCCTTGTTAATATCCGTAGAAACAGAGGCCATTGTAAGGGCAATTGCATCATCCCCTGTGGCTCGGGTGCGGCATGGATGGCCTACGCCCTCAGATTCTTAAGGACCTAACTGGTCCCTCAGCTGGTGATCGGGGGAGTGGCTCTTTTGTCTGCCTTAGTGAGCTTTGTAAATCTCATCCTTGAGGGTAGAACTCCACAAGCCATATGCCCTATCTTCTTTGGTGCAAACCTGACAGCTCTCACCAAGAAGAGTGGGGGCATCTGTCCTATAGCTGTGGGATGCACTATAATGAGGTTTGCCTCCAAATGTGTTTGCCAAAATGCACTTAAGACTATCCCACAGATTCTTGCCCCCCATCAGCTTGGTTATGGGATTGCAGGGGGAGTGGAAGCAGCTGTTCATGCTAGCTGAGTGTATCTCAACCACTTGCTGAATGAAAAGGCAATGTTAAAAGTAGATTTCAGAAACACTTTCAATAGCACTCGGCGTGATAAGATGCTCAAGGCCGTCGAACAGTATGTTCCAGATTTATTGCCCTTTGTGTTCTCTGCTTACTCCTCTCCATCAATCTTGCTATGGAATGGTGTCCAAATTCTCTCACTCGAGGGGATTCAGCAGGGTGATCCACTAGGTCCCATGCTTTTCTGCCTCACCATTCAAGAGCTAGTCTCCAGTCTATCATCAGAATTTAATGTGTTCTATCTAGATGATGGTACTATTGGTGGCAACCTTGCAGACCTCCAGGCTGACTTTCAGAGAATTGAAGACCAGGGACAAGCCTTAGGCTTGTACCTCAACGTGGACAAATCAGAATTGATATCCTATGATGAGTCGGCAGTTACTGCAGTTCTGTCCGCCTTTGCGGGACTGCAGTTCATTAGGGCCCATCAAGCGACACTGTTAGGTTCTCCCCTGGGACAAGGAGCAATGGATATGTGCTTCACTGTAAATTCAGATGTGCTATTTTGGCATGCTTGTGGTGTGTAACAAGTGTGCCATTCTTATAAAGATGTGTCAATAGTGTGTGGCTGCAACTAAATAACACAAAATTAACACCTTCTCTTAGAATGACATATCAATAGCCTTCCTCTGTGTCAAAACTACACTTCAAGGTGTGCTATTCAGCACATTGATTATACTACATTATTAGCATGTCATATAAAACACCAGCATATACCAATTAATTATTTGGATATGATAATATTATTGCTTTTTCCTTGCTATATTATAGCTAGATTGGATGACAGAGAGTGTGCATGCACGATTTTACTATCTACTGGCAGATATTGTATACTTTTTGTTTTATTATGCGAGCATGCACATCAGAATTTTGCACAAATTGGTATATAGCAGCTTTGGGGGCATACTTTGGTATTGTAATCCCTCTTTAATGTCTATATAGCTGCATCATGATCATTATAAATTTTATACATACAGTACTCGTATATTATAATAATATTTCCTATGCGTTATTACATTTCCGTTAACGTTTCTCGTGCGCGTGTTCTGGAGCTGAAGAGAAGCTTGAATTAGTACTGAAGAGATGGATTCTTCTCCTACGAGAAAGCGCAAACCAACCGTAGGTAGGTTATTGTGCTTGTTACGCAGTGTGGATTACTGTGGATTAACTGAATGAACAGTACTGTGATATAGCGCGTACTTATAGCTGAAATGTTTACAAGTGGGACGGCCAGAAAAAGTAAATGGCATCCCTAGCTGCTGAATTGGGTACACGCGTTCTACAAAGCTAGCTAGGCTTATAAGTAGAGTAAAGTGGGGTAATTTGGCTCACTGGGGTAATTCAGGACGGGACCTTTAAAATCTGCTATGGCTGATGAGTCTAAACAAACTTGCTACTGCTGAACTCCCAATTCATGGAGACAACAGAGATACAGAGCCCATCCTCTCCCTAGTGTAGAGGCTAGCCTCTCCCTATTATAGAGAGCCTAGCCTCTCCCTAGTACAGAGCCTAGCTTCTCCCTAGGGAGAAGCTAGTCTGTACTAGGGAGAGGCTAGGCTCTGTATAATAGGGAGAGGGTGGGCTCTGTACTAGGGAGAAGCTAGGCTCTGTACTAGGGAGAGGCTAGGCTTTATACTAGGGAGAGGCTGGGCTCTGTATAATAGGGAGAGGGTGGGCTCTGTACTAGGGAGAGGCTAGGCTCTGTACTAGGCTATAGCCTAGCCTCTCCCTAGTACAGAGCCTAGCTTCTCCCTAGAACAGAGCCTAGCTTCTCCCTAGCCTAGTATAGAGCCTAGCCTCTCCCTAGTACAGAGCCCACCCTCTCCCTATTATACAGAGCCCACCCTCTCCCTAGTACAGAGCCTAGCCTCTCCCTAGTACCTCCCTAGTACAGAGCCTAGCTTCTCCCTAGTACAGAGCCCACCCTCTCCCTATTATACAGAGCCTAGCCTCTCCCTAGTACAGAGCCTAGCTTTTCCCTAGAACAGAGCCTAGCTTCTCCCTAGCCTAGTACAGAGCCTAGCCTCTCCCTAGTACAGAGACTAGCCTCTCCCTATTATACAGAGCCTACCCTCTCCCTAGTACAGAGCCTAGCCTCTCCCTAGTACAGAGCCTAGCTTCTCCCTAGTACAGAGACTAGCCTCTCCCTATTATACAGAGCCTACCCTCTCCCTAGTACAGAGCCTAGCCTCTCCCTAGTACAGAGCCTAGCTTCTCCCTAGAACAGAGCCTAGCTTCTCCCTAGCCTAGTACAGAGCCTAGCCTCTCCCTAGTACAGAGCCTAGCCTCTCCCTATTATACAGAGCCTACCCTCTCCCTAGTACAGAGCCTAGCCTCTCCCTAGTACAGAGCCTAGCTTCTCCCTAGTACAGAGCCCACCCTCTCCCTATTATACAGAGCCTAGCCTCTCCCTAGTACCTCCCTAGTACAGAGCCTAGCTTCTCCCTAGTACAGAGCCCGCCCTCTCCCTATTATACAGAGCCTAGCCTCTCCATAGTACAGAGCCTAGCTTCTCCCTAGAACAGAGCCTAGCTTCTCCCTAGCCTAGTATAGAGCCTAGCCTCTTCTGGGCTCTGTATAATAGGGAGAGGGTGGGCTCTGTACTAGGGAGAGGCTAGGCTCTGTACTAGGCTATAGCCTAGCCTCTCCCTAGTACAGAGCCTAGCTTCTCCCTAGAACAGAGCCTAGCTTCTCCCTAGCCTAGTATAGAGCCTACCCTCTCCCTAGTACAGAGACTAGCCTCTCCCTATTATACAGAGCCTACCCTCTCCCTAGTACAGAGCCTAGCCTCTCCCTAGTACAGAGCCTAGCTTCTCCCTAGTACAGAGCGCACCCTCTCCCTATTATACAGAGCCCACCCTCTCCCTAGTACAGAGCCTAGCCTCTCCCTAGTACCTCCCTAGTACAGAGCCTAGCTTCTCCCTAGTACAGAGCCCACCCTCTCCCTATTATACAGAGCCTACCCTCTCCCTAGTACAGAGCCTAGCCTCTCCCTAGTACAGAGCCTAGCTTCTCCCTAGTACCTCCCTAGTACAGAGCCTAGCTTCTCCCTAGTACAGAGCCCACCCTCTCCCTATTATACAGAGCCTACCCTCTCCCTAGTACAGAGCCTAGCCTCTCCCTAGTACAGAGCCTAGCTTCTCCCTAGTACCTCCCTAGTACAGAGCCTAGCTTCTCCCTAGTACAGAGCCCACCCTCTCCCTATTATACAGAGCCTACCCTCTCCCTAGTACAGAGCCTAGCCTCTCCCTAGTACAGAGCCTAGCTTCTCCCTAGTACAGAGCCTAGCTTCTCCCTAGTACAGAGCGCACCCTCTCCCTATTATACAGAGCCCACCCTCTCCCTAGTACAGAGCCTAGCCTCTCCCTAGTACCTCCCTAGTACAGAGCCTAGCTTCTCCCTAGTACAGAGCCCACCCTCTCCCTATTATACAGAGCCTACCCTCTCCCTAGTACAGAGCCTAGCCTCTCCCTAGTACAGAGCCTAGCCTCTCCCTAGTACAGAGCCTAGCTTCTCCCTAGTACCTCCCTAGTACAGAGCCTAGCTTCTCCCTAGTACAGAGCCCACCCTCTCCCTATTATACAGAGCCTACCCTCTCCCTAGTACAGAGCCTAGCCTCTCCCTAGTACAGAGCCTAGCTTCTCCCTAGTACAGAGCCTAGCCTCTCCCTAGTACAGAGACTAGCCTCTCCCTATTATACAGAGCCTACCCTCTCCCTAGTACAGAGCCTAGCCTCTCCCTAGTACAGAGCCTAGCTTCTTCCTAGTACAGAGCCCACCCTCTCCCTATTATACAGAGCCTAGCCTCTCCCTAGCCTCTCCCTAGTACAGAGCCTAGCTTCTCCCTAGTACAGAGCCTAGCCTCTCCCTATTATACAGAGCCTACCCTCTCCCTAGTACAGAGCCTAGCTTCTCCCTAGTACAGAGCCCACCCTCTCCCTATTATACAGAGCCTAGCCTCTCCCTAGTACAGAGCCTAGCTTCTCCCTAGAACAGAGCCTAGCCTCTCCCTATTATACAGAGCCTACCCTCTCCCTAGTACAGAGCCTAGCCTCTCCCTAGTACAGAGCCTAGCTTCTCCCTAGTACAGAGCCCACCCTCTCCCTATTATACAGAGCCTAGCCTCTCCCTAGTACCTCCCTAGTACAGAGCCTAGCTTCTCCCTAGTACAGAGCCCGCCCTCTCCCTATTATACAGAGCCTAGCCTCTCCCTAGTACCTCCCTAGTACAGAGCCTAGCTTCTC
Source organism: Halisarca cf. caerulea (assembly GCA_963170055.1). Taxonomy (NCBI): domain Eukaryota; kingdom Metazoa; phylum Porifera; class Demospongiae; order Chondrillida; family Halisarcidae; genus Halisarca; species Halisarca cf. caerulea. Next base: position 1,851,984 of record CAUJGJ010000003.1, read on the forward strand.
CCTAGCCTAGTACAGAGCCTAGCCTCTCCCTAGTACAGAGCCTAGCCTCTCCCTATTATACAGAGCCTACCCTCTCCCTAGTACAGAGCCTAGCCTCTCCTATAGAAAGACATACGTAATATATACTACAGTAACATTATAAGGAAAATGTTAAGCCCATACATTGTATAGCTCAAACATACCTACAATGTGCTGCAGATTTAATATGATATATACATATGTACGTACAACCTCGTACGTTCTCAACATGACTGACATATAGGCATGTGGATACATAAGGTAAGGTACCCAAATTTTGTAAAGCCCTTATAATTCGTGCATAGCTGTCAAAAAGCATTTCAACTTGAATTGAGTGGGTCAGATTACCATTTTTTTAGAATGCACAGCAAAAGGGATTTGTGAATTTGATATTCTAACCCACTCAATTCAAGTTGAAATACTTTTTGACAGCTATGCACGAATTAAGGGGCTTTACGAAATTTGGGTTCTTTACCTTACATGGCCTGCCTCCCTACCCTATAGGTCCCCAATACACAAAAAATAACAGTGGTAATATACGTAGAACGTCAAAATAAAATGAAGTGTTTGCATACAGCCAGGGAATTCTGAAAATATTAAATATTATAGGATATTACTAGAAAGGAATTAAATCAGATCATACTGACGGTCGTTGATCAGCCAACTCATTGCATATAGTGCGTGAATACAAACAGAAAATGTCGCTCACCACGAGATTGAAGCTTTCCTTAAAAAACTTTCTTTGGAGATATTCCGTGGAAAGGCCCTTGAACAGGTTGCTCTTCAGCTGATCTGTCTCTTTTCTCACCAACTCCAATGAATCTGAAGGCAATCCACTTTGTAGCTGTTCAAAAAGCTTCGCTAAAAGACCTTCAAATAATACGCACGTGGACGAGACAACCTGCTCAACCGCTACCTGGGAAAGGTAGTACTGCTCCTTGATCTGTAAAATATAAGCCGCCTCGTGCCACTGTTGACTTGGAACTGCCTCGGACTCCGCTGTCCGCATCGACTGTTCGTTCGGCGACAAGCAAACCTCCATGTCCTCAACAAGATAGGCTACCCGAGTAGGCGAGGAAGGTTCTTCTTCGGGATGTTCCGCGAGAACGGTTTTACATCCCCGTTGAATGTGCTTACGGTAAGAATCCCATTTAGTATAAGATCGTAGACACGATCTACAGTAGACATGAAACCTTGGATGCGCTTTGTGAAGCTTGCAGACGTGACTGACAAGGCTATCCAAACTATTTGTGGTAAACGAGCACATCGTGCAGCAGTGAAAACCATTTTCCATGTCGGACTTGAACGCTACGGCTGAACCTGGTCCACGAAGGTGAAGTGAAGAACAAAATGGCCGGTGTCTATGACGATGTCGTCATAAGCGGAAGTGTATCCATGGCTGACATGAGCATCACGTGATTTTGCACTTCATACCCTTGACGAGTGTGATTTGGAGAAGAGACAACCTCAGCCATGGCAGATGAGCTTTTGCTCTTATCATGTGAAGACCTTCTGAAGCGCCTCGAAAACATCCTGGACTGTGAATCCTTGAAGCAACTGAAAGGTAATTAAGTAAATTTGGATCGTACTTGTTTTTTTGTTCAGTTTAGACTATGATCGACTCTGAGACGCATACATTATTGAATACACTAAGCATACTGCTTTCTACTACATTTTCGACGTGTATCTTATATATCCGGACTACTGATGACTATATAGGAATTATTTTGGGTGTTCTGTTCACGTTTAACATGCTTAACAGTAATAAACTTCCCGGCCTTTTTTGGTAGATAACGGGATTGACGGAGAATGTTTGTCTCTATTGGTCGATGATGTGCAAGAGTTTAGTTTCGTGGTTACGAAGGCTACAGGACGTCTCAAAATCAAGAAGTTTCTTCGAGAAATGCAGGTGATTGAATCAAGTTGTCTGTGTAGAGACCATACCCTAAATTATGTGTGTGGGTCAAAGTTTTATTCGTGCAATGTACATGTGTATAAGTATTACTGGGGAAGGGTTATTTATAAAAGATTTAATTCTGTATACTATACAGCAGAACCTGCCTAATG
>CAUJGJ010000003.1:1859068-1904068 GCA_963170055.1 Halisarca cf. caerulea
GCATCCGAATTAGCCTCAAAATGATCTGATTCAGTTACCAATGAGGTGTGTAGCCGGGAACATTAGCCGAGGTGCCACTCCTCCTCCGTAAAAATACCCCCCCCCCCCCCCCCCCCAGTGTAGTTAGCCTGGACATAATGAAGGTGCTTTGGCAAATAGTTTCAGTTTTAACTTTATAGAAAGTCAAGTCATTTGTAATACTTGTCTAGTGAAGTCTAAGAATGCACTTACACATAGACACTATACTAGCATAGAGTGTCTATTTACACATAAAGGGAGGCTGGAAAGTATGCATTACAGTGTATGTACATGGAAGATTGAAGTGAAGATCTATTTGTGTCATCGTTACTGTAAATGTAATCGATACCCCAGTGAAAAATACCTCTACTTTTGAATCGTGAGACAAACCATGGCCTAATGAATGGCATGTTTAAGCCCTAGTAAAAAGAGTTGTGAACGATCCACCATAAAATATTGAAGCTTATAATTCATTTGTTTGTGCAAATGGTGCACAAAGTACACATTGTTTATAAGAATTTACCAATGACATGCAAAACAGGTATTATATCCCAATTTAGAAATATTACAAATTACAGTATTATTACATTATAATCTCCATGCATAGTTACTATATATGTTGACTTTGAACAAGTACAAGTGGACATGATGTGCATTGCAGTTTGATTGAATGCAATGTACTCTTTTATTCAAGACAATGTAGTACGTACTGGGAAGATATTCGTTAATTCATTAATTATGAATCCATTCATATCTCATAAAATAAAATCCTATGTGTATTGTAAAGCAATAAACTGAGATCTCATGCATCCGAAGGTCTTTTAGTGTGGGATATGTGATTGCATACAAATGTAAACGGCTTACATGCGTATGAAAATATGATCAGCCAATAGACCTTTTAGAACCTCTGACTGTACCTGATATTGCAATACATTATGTTGATATATCATGGTGCATCATGTAGCGTGATACATGCCTAGACAATATACTGTTCCCTGAAGGGTATGTCAGATTGTTAGAATGTACTACTATAGCAAACTTGTATTGCAAGGAAGGATAATAGCATATACAAATTGCATGGCTTATTATAAACTTCTGAATCAGTAGGTAGTAAGCAAAACATTCCATGTAGCAAAAGTAATCAACAAAAAGTTCTGCATAATCAAGATAAAATCAATTTATAGGTTTGACTATATTACAAAAAGCACCATTATGGTGGCAAATGTATGCTCACAGTAAGGAAAAAGGCCTTTAGTGTGTTAAGACGTGACTTTTTCTAAAAATCTGTTCTTAAATCTTAAAAAACTTAAACTAAAGCTACACTACAACTGAACTAGTTGGAGCTTTTTGAACAGATTTTTTAAATTAGAATATTTGCTTCTTTACGTACTTAAATCCTCTTTTCTTGCTGTGAGTATTTGCCCCTGCGATGGAGCTTTTTATAGTATAGTCAAATGGAGTTTATCTCGATTTTGCACATGCAACTACAAAACCTTTTGTTGATATCCTAATACCTGCTAACAAACTATTACTTGACATTAATCTAGGCATTTGGTGAAGATGTTTGTATATTACCATTAACAGTTTTGGATTTTCCTTGACCAATCCCATGATGGGAGGTTTCTAAGGAAGACCCATTACTGCTACTGCCCAGTGCTATACTGGTGAAGGGTGGAATTCCCAGAAAAGGCCTTATAGCACATTATCAAAACAGGGATGTTTCATTTGAATTTATCGTGGTTAGTACATTTCTATGTAGCTAAAGTAATGCTATAGGTATTGTATTTCATTAATTATCAGGATACACTTTGTTTGTCGATATAGGTGCTTATATATATGTAACATTGTCAGCAGCAGTAACTGAATTATATAGTTGATGGAAGCTTAAGTGTGTTTTGATATTTAGAAAACTACTCACAAAATTATAATTTGGTAATTTGTTTGGTGGACTGCTGGACAGGCACCAATTTTCATGGGATGTATACTGTGCAAATCAAAAACCTGGTTGTATATTATGATTAAATCACAATTATATTTTCACAAATGGATGAGTCCTTACTATTTATTGCACGAATATACTATGTATATATCTAATCAATTATTTGTGATTGAATTTTCATGAAAAGGAGCTCATTCACGAAATTTGTGAAAATGACAACCCACAAAAATTAGCACCTATACCAATATGAAGTCAACTGTGAATTTGAGCATGCTGTGACCATTTAAGCCAATTGTAAGCTATGACTTGCAACCTTAGAAATTTGCTTAAATTAGGCAATGATACACTGCACTACAAGGAGTCCCTGTTTCCATTGAATGAATGAATATAAATATTTCTATAAAATTGCACATAACTACATTACCGGTGCATTACCGTTTATGTATAGGGTATTTTTGTGTATTATAATCTTTTAGGAAAGGATTAATCATGACCAAAATATCATGGGAAATATCTGTTGTTTGTAACATTTTCAGATTTTGGTATCTAACATATTTGGTGCAAGGTAGGTATGTTTGTTCATGTAGTATGGTTTAGCTTATAGTAGTTCTTTTTGATGTTTCTGTTACAGTACCCCAGAAATTTGCATTGCAAGATGTAGTTGTTCATGCAATTTAGCCACTAGCAGGTCTTTTTCCTACATAATATTATAGCTATTATGGTAAATATTACAATATTCATATTCAATCTCAGAGTCTGTATAATATTGAGCCACTATTTGTTGAATACAGTTAGCCTAAAGGTTCACCATTTTTTTAATGAGTTTGTCGATGGTAAACTTGTGAGTTATACTTCTATCTGTTCAGGCCTGTAGCCAGGGGGGGTTCGTTGGGTTCGGACGAACCCCCCTTAAGAATCACCAACCCATAAAAATAATAAGTCTAAAAGGGTTCTAAAGGGGTATGTAGCCTTATTTAGACCCCTAGGCACATAATCCCTTTGTTTCGTTGCTCAATTATCACTAAACGCTACCCAGAACGCTACCTGATCGCAATTGGCCTCCATTTTGTGATGATGTCATATACCATCCTAATGACATTTTGTACTATATATTCTATAATTCGTTTGCACTGTGGATAATTTTAAGGGTATTTTTGCATAGGGGGTCAATGTATAATGTGTGTGTGTGTGTGTGTGTGTGTGTGTGTGTGTGTGTGTGTGTGTGTGTGTGTGTGTGTGTGTATGTGTGTGTGTGTGTGTGTGTGTGTGTGTGTGTGTGTGTGTGTGTGTGTGTGTGTGTGTGTGTGTGTGCACGGGTGCACGCGTGAAGATGAAGGGGGATTGTGGAAATCTGAAATGTAACCCCCCTCTGGAAAATCCTGCCTACGGGCCTGCTGTTTGTTCTGTATATTTCTGCAACGCATTCACTCTGCATGGTGTTGTTTAGTATGTCATTACTTTTAATTTAGTTTAAGGAATCTTCCATTTTGGTGGCTTTCAACTCACTTTACAAGAGATATAAGTACATTTTGAGGTACATTTATGCACAGTGCATGTATATTTATTCATTTGTGTAGTGTTTAGAAGTTTTATGGTATGCTTTGTTGTGCCCTGACAAGGAATGATCATCTTAATCTATTAGGTCAAACAGCAATCTTGAGTGGTACCAACTATGTCAGTGGTAGTGGATTCTGTTTTGGTGATCAGCAACTGAAGGAAGGGACTCCTTTCATATCATGTACAGCCTCAGGATTCACTGGAAATGTGACCAGTTATGCTGTATTTTGGACCATTAATGGTGTCACTGACTTGAGTGTGGATCGAGTGGAAGTCATGTATCCTAATCAACTTGATGCTGTGTCCACCCCACAACTAAATGAGTTTCAACTGAACATTCTCAATGTTACTAGTTTGAGAGTATCCTCTGTTGCCTGTAGGATAGCAGGTAATAACGGTCCTATTCAAGTGGGAGTAACACCACTATCAACAGTGGAGAGTATCTCTGTTGTTAACAGTAAGTAAATAGTACAGTACTTCAGAATCTCATGATCATATATCTTATTGAGTCCATACGTATATATTAGTTGGATTTTGCATAATATTGTTATTGTCTATATACATGCAGCATTATTTTACAACTAGATATTATTAGTTCTTCTGTTTGTAGGTCTAATTATCCAGAACCATTTTTGTTGAAAACCTCAGTGACAGGAAGCTAGGGTATCATCTGTAGGTGAAGGGAATTTTAAATATAGCGTAGATGGAACTGAGTGCTATATTATACCATAGTAGCGAGTTGCACGTGTAAAATATATTGTGTAATCTATCTACACCGTTTACTATGGTGGAGCATGGCACCAAAAACATGTATCGTTTCCAAGGGATATCCACAACTTAATACCAACGCCATTGCTTTGAAAAGGTTAGAATAGGTTTTCGAATAATATTATGCTAATTTCGTTTATTCTGACCCTTTATTGGAGAGAAGTGTTTAAGTGTTGGGGTACAGGCACGTATTATCATTTTTCTTATCACAGTATATGCGAGGAGATAATCGAGCTAAAGGTTCCGTATAAGATAGAGCTCCTTTTGAAGAAACTATCGGTGTGTACCTTGTTATAGTCCCTACTTTATTAGTTTGCGGATTTCACGAGAAGTTCGAACATGTACATCTCTCATATTATATCTTGCAATTGAAGGAATATAATTATCTTTGTTGAAGACATGTGATCTTTTGGTCATTTGGTGGTAGATCTAGTGCACGGACGTCATCAATCGGGTGGATTGTAAGGTTTCATATTTAGCATTTATTTATCTAAAGAATAGCTAAAACAGCTGGATAAGTGAACATTACAGAGAAATTGAATACTTCTAGTAGACAGGTGGGTTAATCCAAGATGCAGTACGAATATTAAATTTTAATTCAAATCTATACAATTACAATAAACTGTTTACTAAAATACAATTCTTATACAACATACAGATGAAATGAATAAGGTGAAAACAAGAAACAATCATTGTAAAACATCCATCAGTGAGTAGAAAGTTGAACATTACAGAACAACAGTTATTGAGGTGCAGGGATCTTCCAAGACTGCAAAGTCTTCCAAATGGACTGATTTTTGAGCTGGCCATCTTCAGAAAATCATCTAACTTGGAAAAAAAATTGTGATTGGCTTACTGAGCTACTACCTCAAACCACTGAAATGTCATTAGACCAAGCAGTTTACTGGGTAGTTGAAAATCTTGTATGGAAAGTTCGGTTACTGAGGAAACACAAAGAAAGAGACAAGAAATATGAACGTCTATGTCAGGAGTGGAAAATACCATCACAAACACAGAAGGGACCTAGCCAATCCTCTTGTGCCCTAACTTTATCCCCACGTGCGGACACATCTAATAGTGATAGTTTACGATTAGATGATCTAATACAGCTTAACGCAAAATACACTAGCTGCTGATATCCATAAAAAGGATACTTTGCTGGATGAACTGGGAGAGGAGCTGCAAGAGGTCCGAGGAAAATTACGGAACACAACAAGAAATACCAACGAATGGATTAAGCGGAAAGATAAAAAGTTAAGGAGTTAGAAACAAAACTTCAAATCTCAGAGACAGACATACATGAACGAAGACAGGACATCAAAACACTGGAATCAAACATAAATAGAGTATATAGCTACTGTAACAGCTAAAGAGCGATTTCGAAGCAAAGCTGACTACTGGGAAAAGAAAGCTACAACTCTTGAACACAAAAATAAGATGATACAATTTACAGAAAAATGAAGAAATTGTAGCAGAAAGCACAGCCTTAAAACAATGCATAACTGATCTGAAAAAGGAAATTGACTGTTTAATGTCTTATCTTCTAGATAAAACCACATCAAACTATGTGCAACATTTTCTGATGGTCACCACTATGAGAACATACGTCAATGCTGCATTGATCTCCTAGGTATGAACGTTGGTATTAAGAAGATAAAACCAGCAATTGATTCAGTTCTGAAGCACATTGTTGATGTCACCCCTGAGAGACTGCCTCATTACACAACATGTTCCCGAATGCTAATTGAAACGAAGGCACTTGCATTGCAGCAAATCTATTATTAAGAAATAGGTGAAGATGACAATTTTGCACAGTGACGGTACAAGTAAGTTTGGAAGACATTATTCACCTTATCAACTGTCCACAGAATAATCATTTTATTCTATTGGATTGCAATAAATCGCATGTGGGACATGTCCACGCTAATTCGGAGGTGTGAAAATTTCAGTCTTTTTTAAAACTTTTGTTCTCAACTTGTAGAAGCTTCAGAGCGTCAGACAAGGGCTTAACGAGTGGGTAGACCCATAAACGTTTCGATAATTGCCCTTTCGAGAGGCCGGTTGTTATCGCGAAGAAGCTAGTGAGGTTTTTCTAAGCCTTACTAAAAAGCGAAACACTTTGGGTGCTACATGGAGGAAAGCTTCTAAGACTATTTTTTCACATAAATAGCTATATCAACACATTTACTAACTTTTCCATGCAGGGGCATTGACAATTCCTTTCCAAAGTCGAGATCTGCGAAATTGGCCCTCAAAACACAAAATTCAAGCTTCGATAACTTCGGGCTGGAACGAAAGTTCACTTGCCCCCACATGGAAAAGTTGTATTCTATAAATAGCTCGACGTTGGCACCAAGAAACTGTGTCCAGCTTGTTCCCTCGTATAGCACCCAGCCGAAAACTAAAATTCCGAAGAACATCCAGTTAGGTCACGAGCCAACATGTGATAGAACAACTGTGACGACAGAAAACGTCACTAAACACAGATGAGACATTCGTATACGCCCGAATAACAGCTTGAATCACGGGATAAATGCGTGACTAATAACTTGTAGGCGCTGAAAAATCACATTTTATCACTATGCGAACTGAGGGGTGCTATCATAACAAATCTGGACATGTCTCACATGCTATAGCTTGCGGCACTGCAGCAAATACATTAGAAGCATTGAAATGGGTCATACAGGATATTGAATTAGTAGCTGAACAAGATGCAGGAATAAAGGTTTTGGCCAGCATAAAGAACACAATGTCGGATTGTGCAGGAAAATTCTGGAGGATTATCAGTCTAACATACTTCCAACAGCTGTTGAAAACTGGGTAAACATGTCTGATGAGAAAGAGATGCAACTAGTACATTGAATCATTTCTTTTGTGGCTTACATGTGATAGTTGGCATGGCAGAAACTGCATGCATTAAGTACTCTGAAAGAATGGGAGCTCATGTATAATCACCGATGAAGCAAGCAATCCTGCAGTTATAAAGCGGGACACAGAAGCTGGAACTATTCGTCTCATTAGAACTGCCTGCAAGGCATTTCAGAAGCATGGCAGTGAGCAGAGTGGTGTATATATGCATTTTAATTCATTTTTGTGGTCAAATGGAGTCCAAAGCCTACCACTTGCAAAATTCAAAGGCAATCAGTTGAACATCCTGTTTTATGATGCAGGTGCATTATTTTCCATAGCACCAATCATAATCAAAATCCTAAAGGATGTGTGGGGTACTCTAAACCAGCTGCTAAGAGCTGTACTAGTCGATATTCAAGTACCAGAGTATTTGTGTGCATGCAAAGCATTGGGCTTGGTCATCAAACTTTGTACAGGGCCGATATGGCGGCTATTACAATCAGGCATCCCCATTACACGCATGAGTGCCTACTATTGGCATATGCTACAAAAGTTTAATGAGTGGTCTTCTGATGCCAGTGGCCTCCTTAATGGAACAGAACGTCTATTTGAGAATGTTGATGTACACAATGACAGGATAATGGATGTATTGAAGAAACCGTTTGAACACGACTCCACTGTGCAAGTTATAATAATATTATATTACATGCAAGTTCTTTTTTCATCATTTGTGGCACACTGCTCCCATCTATTGCAAGACCATTTGACAGATGGTCAGCATAGTCTAGTATCAGACAACCAGACTTTACAGAAACAAACAGCAACAGTCCCTAGTACCAATGTGATTAGTGAGAGGGACTTTGCACAATTTGATCGGCTTCTATGTACGAGAAAAGCCAAATGCATCTTTGACAAGCCAAGGAAGTCTAATCATGTTTCCCAATAGCAAAACATCATCATGGCTCTCACAAAAGTCTGTCCAGGAGAGGGAAGACTTTTTGAAGATAGCCCGGTCAAAAGTATCAGACCTAAGGAAAGTGTACAAGCTACGTTCTGAAGAAGTATTTAAAAAACGTGAAGATATTGTGAAGCAGAAGCAGCTAGCAATAGAAAAGAAACGACATGAGAGTGCAAAAATGAAGGAAAAGCTCACAAAAGAAATAATGGGATATAGCTTGTGGCAAAATTAACAAAAGGTGAATGCAAACCTATGCAAACTCAAGTCAAAAACAGCAAACTTCAACGCATTAAAGGCACAGATAACCTTCAGAAGAAAAGTCCTGGACCAATCACATCTTGACAAAGCAGTGTTTTACACTACTCATAAAGGCAAACAGCTGCCTCTAGAAACTTTGAAAGATAACCTGCTGTGTCTATTAGGCTCCCCCACCTCTATATAATCAGAAGAGGGCAATATGAAGAATTAGTATATAGGAAAGAGAATCAAGCCTAAATGGAGGGTAAATGACAGGGATGTTTGGTTCTACCGTCAAGTACTGAGCTCTGTACCCGGAACAACAGCATGGTACAATATTAGATACGATGAAGAAGAAGATATTCTATCTCTAGATCTGACAACTGACCTGGAAAATGACGATCTTTTTGGTCTTGTAAATCCATGGTACAGGCTAATCATATGTATTTATTGTGTACTTTTAGCACTGACAAACAAATGATGTGGAAATATTACAACACTATGAAATGATTATAAACTTCAAAATCTGCTTACCCGTGTTGGTTCTATGTTCTTACACCACTCCATCGCCGTAATATTGGACAATAATATCTCACTATATATCCTCCTATATATTAGAACATAGTATACGTTGTGCCACACCTTCGTATACGAAGTATACGGAGATTACATAGAAAAATTGTGCTCTATGCAAAGACATTTCCATCGATTTCTCTGTGATACCTTTACTGATTTACTTCACAATTGCGGCAAATTGAAGCTTAAAGACAGGGCTTGTTGTTGACTATGAACTTATAAGAGCATCGCACTATATAAAGGTAGTATTGGTTCAAGTTGCTAACCATAGATTATATATACATACCGTAGAATCTGGTTGTTAAGCGTACACTGTCACATAAGCGCACATTATCTATTAAGCGCATAGTCACTTGCAGATTATTTAGTAGTTAAGACATAGGCGCGAGGGCTGTATGGCATATAAAATGCCGAGTCCCGAGGGCACAAAGTGCCCGTGGGCGAATGCATTTTACATGCCATACAGCCCGAGTGCCTATGTCTTACCTAATAATAGCATCCATTCTTGGACTTTAAGCAAGTGTTCTCGACTTTCAGGAATTCGACAAAGAAATTTGAACGTTAACTATCGAATTCCCAAAGGAAATCAATCGGCGGTAAGAATCCCCAAAGAAGGCTTTCTCGGCTACGATGATAAGTTTACTTCTCGTGGTGGCAAAGATTGGCTTATTTTTGGTTTGATTGGTAGCGTGTTTCTTTGGAAAGTTCTTCAACGAACATTACAGAGAGGTATTTACATGATATTACAAGTTTCTAAGTATAAACTCACAGCGAGTTAGATGCCAATGTTTTATGCATTCTAAAATCGCTGTATAATTGTGCTGTTACCATGGTAACGTATGCTATATATATATACATATGAAGATATGTAGGTCAGAGTGCAGGATGTAGGTATTTACACAAAATCTTCTCTCCCTCTAAATCCTGTCTAGATTTAGTATCTCTGTTATGATGAGCCCTTTGACAATCTAGACCTAGACATGTCTAACCCTATACCCATCTAGCCACTAACCTACTCTAACCTAATACCTCTACCTTGCTTTTCTGGGCTGCCATGTATTGTTTTATATTATGTGCATGTGTATATGAGTGTAAAGACTATAAATAACTCTAAAGAAGTCCTGTATTTCATACACAGGGTATTTATAACCGTCTGGGAATAAAATGCAAAATGGCCGTCTTGAAATAGCTTCACAAATTATCGATCGTTTCTACTTCGTTGACCAGATTTTCACCCAGTTCTTCTTACTGGATGAAAGTTGTCTATATTCCGCGCATGTTGGTACTTAACTAGCGATTGTTTCTATTGTCTGAAGGAAGATAGCCAGCTAGGAATACATAGCACTTTTAGACAAAATTCGTCTTGGTTAGACCTTAGATCCCTCTCAATTCCCATTAAACAACACGAAAAGACAGAACAAGTGGTGAGCTATCTGAAAATCGTTCTGGGCTATAGGTTATAATCTTCCGTAAGAAAGATATAACCGAAAAACCTGTTTTTTCACCCTTCAAATGGCCAAAATTTAGCATAAATGGTCCAATTGCGAAAAACTGCTTGATTGTAGCACTATGCCCGGACGATTTTCGCAAACCGAAACATCTTAATATTCCATCGAAGTTGGATTTGGTGAGATTCGAATGCATCTGAGGTCTAACCAAGCGACTTCATCTTCGCCCTCAACAAAACTGCCATTTCCGTGACGTTTCACGGATACGTAGGCAAAACGTCACAAAAGTCGCCTTCTTCCCCCATTCTGTTGATACGTGAAATTTCGTACGTCATCCGATAGACGCCAAATGACGCATTAAAAACAGCCGCTAATGGATGACGTAGAAAACAAGCACCGCCCACAATCGGAACAAGCAACAGACGGTTATAAACACCCTGTGTATAATTATAATTACATATAATACATATATATATACATATAAATACATATAATTATACCGTATCTTGAGCATTGATGTCTATATAGAGTGTTTATTTATTCAATTCCCTTTGGCATTTTTTCACCTGGTGATTTTCTTCTAACTGTCGTCCAAAATTATTTCCTTGAATTTACATTCACCCAATTCACTGTCTATTTCATAGTGAATTTTCTATTAGAAGCCATTTATGTGTAAGAAATGAGCTGAAGTTCATTGATGGTCAGGTGTAAATTGGAATATAAGGTCTGTGTGAAAGTAACTTTTAAAGATGAGTGTGGTTATCCTAGCTGGTGTTTCCATATTTGATACATTCTACAATCTGCTGGGTCTTTTGTTGGTGTATCCAATATACAGTATAGTTACCTGCTGTAGGAACTTGCTAACTCAGCTTCTGCTACATTTTTATATTGTAATAGCTGTTCCTGCTCTTGAGATGCCAAGAGTTACTCCTCTGTACACAAGTGTTGAAGTTACAGTCAGTAAACCAAGTGGACTGTGTGGAGGTCTTAGGAGTAGTCAGATAACCTATGAATTCAAGATGTATAGGAGTAATAGTTCAGTCACAACTGAAAGTGTAACCACCTCTGGACCAAATGCAACTGCTACCTTATCTGGTCTCAACAACACTACAGAATATAGAGTTGAAATTCGTGGAGTAATTAATGTGATCAGCCAGAGTATGCCAGTATCTGTTGCTTTCATGACATTAGGAGGTATGTACATATGTGTAGACGTGTGTGGTATGTTGTGTGGGCAAATCAAGTAAAAAGTGTTCTAATTTAAGCAAATGAGTGAACACAAGAATGCAGTGAAGCAGCAGGACACCAACATAGCCATTGCAGTCCACTCCTGAACCAATAAACACCAGGTGGATTGGGAAGCAGCCAAAACAATTGAAGTGGAAGGGAACTACTGGTGGAGATGAGTACTAGAAGCCCTTCACATCCACCAGCAATAGCAAACCTCCAACTTCGACTGTGGGTTGGTCATTAATCCCTCCTGGCTGCCGGTACTGAACCAACCTTCACGCCCTTAATATTATCATACTCACCACATTACAACATTCCTGTCACCCATTGTTATAATTATGATAACATTTGCTTACTAAAGACACTTAATATGTTGAAGCTTTTGTTGGAGAAAGTCAATTGGATTTTGTGCAATATACTTTTAAACTTCCTATCTCTTCCTTCAGATGTGAATGAATGTGAGAATGACCCAGGACTTTGTGACCACGTATGCAGAAACACAATTGGTAGCTACACCTGCAGCTGTGTTCCAGGATATGTGTTAGCTGGTGATGGTGTAGCATGCAACCCTCAAGGTACACACGAATCATTGCATCTGTTGTTGTAGTAAAGTACATGCACATGTATTCATTAGGTAAAGTTTAAATTCTGATAATTAACCATTTCAAATGTAAACTGCATTTGGTATCCTTTGTTATATGATAATAATTCCAATTAATTTAATTGTAACCTATCGAAGGCTTTAGTGTTTCCTACGATTTTTCACAGTCGTAGTACCTATTGCGTTAGTTTTCATTTGATTGATTTCATAAATAAAGCTCTCCAATCCAAACCTATGTATATTGCCACATTATTATATTGGTCATATATGTACTGTATATATATGTATATAATCCATATTATATGGTGCAGAGATTTGTGGGTGTCTCAGAAGCCTATAACCCATTGAACAAATGCAGCTATGTGCCTACCGCATGTTTTTTGATGTGGGCACTTTACACACTAAAGTATCTTCGATGGTAGAGATGGGAGAGTTACCTGTGGTGTGGGAAGTGAGAATAAGATGTGTGCAGTATTGGTACAAACTGATGACCTGTAGAATATATGAAGGCAGACTATTGACGACAGTCGCACTAGAAGCAGTTTGCGGTGTGGTAGAGGAAGTTCGGTTTAGAGAATTGAGAAGTGCATCAGAGACTTTGGTTGGCATGGTGTGAGTGTGGATGATATCCAGAACGTATCGGAGTAGGATTTGAAGGGAATGCTTGTGAGTGCTGCGTGGTGAAGATTGAGAGAAGAGTGGAAGGAGCAGAGGGATGTGAAGCTGAAGTTGTCAATTTTGAAGCAGATAGAGGATAGGAGTGGAGCTGTGCTTGTTTGAAGACAAAGAATGAGAGGAGGATGATGCTGAAGTTAAGGGGTGGCACAGCAGCTTTTGAGATTGAGACGGGTAGATGGCATGGGGTGAGAGAGGACTGTGTGTAAGAAGTGTGACAGTGGTGAAGTGGAGGATGTGAGTCATTGGTTGCTGCATGAGGTGTGCAGCATGGGAGGAGCTACGGCAGCCTCTGGTATTGTTATTCAGCCAGGAAGTACATGGAATTAGAAATTATGAGCAAAAAGCAGCTGTTATTTTGTCCACAGCATGCTCAAAATTTTCAACTTTATCCAGTATTCACAGTGTGTGGCATGCTGGGTTCTGTAAACATTGAGTGTATTATGTTTTCATCAAGTAATTTTCTTTTGCTTTTTTTCTTGTCTTCTCCAAGTTATTTATTTTGCCCAATGTCGTTGTCTATATGCTTAGTGCTACTGTGGACCATATGCCCTAGTTGGCATAATGCACGTTAGTAGTTGAATTGAATATATTGTTTATCCCAAATGTTGCCCATTATATTGGAGCCTATTTTCCAACCACCTCTCCAATCTGGAGAACATCTCTGGTCCCAAGGTGGCCGAAACACAGAGGTTTTGCTGCATTCTCATTTATGATGTGTGTTTATGTTAGTGTAACATATACACATGTGATGATTGGAAACAGAACCCCTGGCTTGCATGAGAGTTGGCTTTATAGGCCTGAAATAGCATGCATTGTACTTCACAAGCAGTCATCAAGTATACAACATTACTGTGTACATAATAGGCTGTTCGAGTAGAGAAGGAAATTTACTCACAGGCATTAATGTATATAGGATTATGATGTGCTCTCACTTCAATAGTTAAATGTCTTATGTAACATATACTTCCTAATGAGCAATTCTATATTGAAATTTATGGCCTTCCTCTTGTAGAATCATCCAGCTGTACTTGTGGTGTACCTGTGGGTATATCTGTTGCTGTAACATTCATAGCAGCATCAGGAATGTCATCATCATTGACTGTGCTCTTGATGTACTTGTTATGTAAGAAGAATAGGAGGAGTGGAGCAGTGAAGGAAAGGGGAGCTGATGGAGATATTTATGAAGATCCTGATAAAACTGATATTAAGATGGAACCATCGCCAGCTTATCAGACTGTGTCATTGGGGCATGTTAAGTGAAGTGTTTATAGCCTGTTCTTTTCAAGTTGTGTGTGTAGTGTTGTGCATGTAGACTCCATATTGTGTGATTGCATCAGATTTCAGTAATCAATTGTAATATCTATTACATCATGTAGTTACTTTATTTACTAGTCTAAGATGGGATTGAGTTTGTAATAGATTGCCATTTGCTTTTAGTGCCAGAGTTTAGTTTAATGGTTCTTTTGAATCTCTCAATTTTCGGTTGGATTTGTCTTGGATAGACACTACAGTGTGCATAAATTTCGACCTACAGTAATTACTAAGATTGAAGAGATAATTATTATTATTATTATTATTATTATTATTGCTTGTGGTTAAGTTTGAATTACACAGTATTAAAAATCAATAATAATTATTATATGTCATTTGAGA
The DNA here is from genome assembly GCA_963170055.1 of Halisarca cf. caerulea. Classification (NCBI taxonomy): domain Eukaryota; kingdom Metazoa; phylum Porifera; class Demospongiae; order Chondrillida; family Halisarcidae; genus Halisarca; species Halisarca cf. caerulea. Next base: position 1,873,582 of record CAUJGJ010000003.1, read on the forward strand.
TGTGGAACTGATTACTGGAAGTAATTAATTATTTAATTTTGCATACACCTGATATCAGAGGCTGCCACTAGAGTATCATAGCCTATACTTTTCGTGTGGAACTATTGATCATGGTGGGACATTCAACTTTGATTGGATTTATTTTGGAGTGTATGAGCATGCCATATTCTAACACAATTAATCCTCCAGGCAGAGCTAGTTAGTATCCCCCTAATTAATTGATTTAATGACCTGACATGAACTCCTGAGACATCTATATAGATATACATCTGTCCATCCTTCCTGAAGTAAACAATGCTTCAAGCAGTCCATCCATGTATATTCCAGATGCACCAATGGCAGTTTCCAAAGCAGCTTCAGTATTTTGCTCATAGATGTATATGGCCGCTATTACATGCAATACAGCTTTTGCAGAACTTGACACACCTATAATAATAATTTTTGCTAAATGTGTAGTCAAATTAACCTATTACCAGCAATCAGCACTATTGGTTCCGGAATCCATTATGCCTTCTTATAGCCAATAACTGAACAATTATTTTTCTGTATCAGATTCAGCTTCCATGCAAATTAAGTATCTTGCACAAGATTTCACCATACATAGTTAATATGGAGTGTGTACATAGTTAATATGGACTGTACAGGTACAAATGAGTAGAATAACTGCTTCGGGTTTGTAGACCATAATGCAAATTGCGTATTGTTTAACAAATTTTATGCAGAGTCAGCTAGTCTCTATATGCCATGGTATATATATATACTCATGAGTAATGTTTAGTACAATATATATATATATATATATACATGCATGCAACTGGTACATTACAGGAAATCCTTGCATGCATGGAAACCATGCATTCATATTATATATATGGCAATGAACAGTACGTACGTGTCTGCCAAAAACACCAGGGAGTTGGTCATACAAAAATCATTACCTTTTGAGTACAATTTAAACATCAATAATTATTGAGCTAATTGCTTTAATTTATTAGTTTTCTGTATTCCTTCCCACATTCATTCATTAGTACAACTAGCTCACTAATAGGTTGTGGCTACAACAGAAAGTGAGAATATCTCTGTACAAATTAATATCTCTTAAAAATTTGGAAGTGCTGTTGACAGTATGTAACGTACATGTGTACACATAGTTTTGTGTCACCCTACACATGCACGGTATAGCAACATTACCAGATATTTCATGCATGTATGTGCATAGGTACATAATTGCATGATATGCATTCATACTCTGGAATGTGACGCTGTCAATCTCTTTGATCTGTATGTGTCAATGTTGGCATGCAATAAAGCATATAAATCAGTTACAAGGTGCGGTGGCACTGGTGGTGGACAGTATAGTTTCTTGAGGTCTTTTGTGTTTTGTATTTAACCGCTCTGCGTGTAATTAGTTGTACTTTACATGAATGTGCACAAGAATCTACCACGTGTGTCCCATCTTGTCTCCTATCTTGTCTCGTGCTGGTAATCTTTATTCATGCTACTGATGGTGACAGTTTTCGCGTATATATATATATATATATATATATATATATATATATATATATATATATGAACCTAAAATACCTGCTGGGGGGCTTTCATACACTTTGAGGTAAGGGGTGCTCAGCCCCTCCTATTTGAGCCTCCAGCTTACAGTAGAAAGAAGTGAAGTTGATATAATATTACATAATCAACAAAAATCTTCATTTATAGCAATACATATAAGTGCTACTTTAATACTGTAATACTTTACAGCTTGCCTGACAAAAATACTTGATTGGCCTGTTTCTACAAACTTTCCCAATAATAGAAGCCATTCCAGTATGTGGTTTTGCTAAAATGTCAAAATTGGTGCCAACTTTCCATTTGGTTAAGGAATCAAAAAGATGTAATAAATTTTATTAACCCATCATTTCCATTCATTATAGAGTCCCCTCCCCTCACCCGCACACACTTTTGAAAGCTGACACCACCCTTGCAGTTGCAACTAAACAGAAATTCTATTGCTTCACTTCATCTAACTGCAATTCAATTGTACAAATTACATAGTATTATGAATAAAGTACAAATTATCTAACGCACTCGAGATATAATACTATACAAACTTGTTTAGAATTTGTCCATGCAAGAGAATTAACCCTTAATTGTTCCAATTCCCGTTCCAAAAAGTTTGCGTAAACGTTCATGCACCACTTGAGTGGCGCAATGTCAGCACCATACTTGACAGTGTTTTTCAGCTGATTCCTTTGACTGGGAAAGCTTTTGTCTTCTCCAACGTTTACAGAATTACTCTACTGTTCTTCTCTTAGCTTCAACTTCGTTCTCTTCTCCTGCTTTTGTGCGCAAAGGCCTCGAAAATGATAGGTGTACTTAGCTACTGTACGTATGCACGGTAAACTTTAAACTGTTAAAGTAATCTTCGGAGTTTTCCACGGTCTGAAGTACTTCAAAGTAAGATGTGTGACCCGATTGACATATTCTGGCCTGATGAAGAAGAACGATAACACTGGAGTAGGTCTTTGCTGACAAACCCTGATGCATACGTATACTATAGTATGTTCTTTATGGTTCCATTGGGTAAAGCAGACTGATAGTTGACAATCACTGAATATGGCATGCAGGCGTCCATTTGGTGGATATATATATATATATATATATATATATATATATATATATATATATATATATATATATATATATATATATATATATATATTATGAATTATATATTATTATGCACGTACAGTACACATATCTCACCAACTACTAGTTTATCCTCATTACAGCATACATAATTTATATAAGTTTGATGGCTTCATTTAATCTGCTCTAATTAATGGGTGATATGGTGCGTGTATGTGCGTACGTGAGCACACACATACACACACACACACACACACACACACACACACACACACACACACACAATACACACTATATAGCACACACACAAACACACAAACACACACACACACACACACAACACACACACACACGCACACACACACACACATGTACACTCACTTTTTGACATTCTTCCACTGCTGCTGCTTTCATTCCAATAAGGAACGGTACAGGCCAAGTTTACTGAGTATTATGATGGATGGAGTACACTATCTGATGGTAGAAAATGCTCATGATTGTGGAGGCCTTGTCTGATAAATGTTTGGTGGTAGGATTGCATTGGGTGATCAAAGATTGTCTGAGCTTCTGCCTTTGCTGGTTGACTAGGCCAGCTTGATTAATGGCATTTAATCAGCATAATATCTATCCTCTATTTCCATCAACACTGTTGGTTCCACTACACTTTCTTAGCTAATATTTGAATACTAATTTTCCTGTACAAATAAATTACTGTTAAATTACAGCATTCCTAAAAATATCTTGCACACAAGATTCCACTATATACATGACTAATATTGAGTGTAGGTACAAATGAGTAAAATAGCTGTTTCTGGATTATGGACTATCCGCCTCTATGCATTAATATGGCATAGACTAATGCAATAATGTTTAGCTCTATGCAACTGGTACATCAGAGAAGACTTGAAGACCATTTATACTACATTCCTGCATGTTATTTCTTTAAACTTAGAAACAAAGGTGTCATTGCATGCCGAGAAAACACCAGTGAGTTAGCAATGCAAAATTTATACATTTTCATTACAATGTACACATCAATTGAATTGCTTGTTTTCTATGTATTCCTTCCCACACCCATTAGCATATACTTCACTTTGTTGTGACTACCAACAGTAAGTGAAATATTTCTGTACAACAACTGTTATCAATTTAGAGGTGCTGTTGACAATGTGCTGTACATGCATATAGTTTGTACCAACTACACATATGGTAACAAGGTTATGGAAGATTAATGGGATTTAACTCATGCATGTGCATAATATGTACATGTATGTATTCACATTGTCAAATGTGACACTGTCATAAATCTCTTCTGTATGTGTTGATATTGTTAGTATAACGTGCATAAAGCATGAATCAGTTGAAATACAGAAGTTGTATAGGTCTTACTTTATCTGAGTGCAATTCAGCTTTACTAATTATGCATGAACAATTCACAGGTAATAACGAGATATAAACTTGTTAAGAGTTTCTCCGAGAGAAGTTTCATGGCTGATCATCCATGTATTGTTCGAGCAATCTTATACCATTTAGTATCTATGTAGTCTGGCTTGGTCGAGCAGGCCAGACTAGTATCTATGCACTAAGGAGATTTGCATTTTTGTTGCACAGAAGGTTAATTGAAAACGCTGGCATAGTGGTTTGCTGGAGACGGATTGCGCAATACTTCATCCCAACCCGCGACCAAGTATGCTGTGTTGCTGACTCGTAAGGACTTCAGTCTGCTTTTTCCTGACGAAACTGGTAAGTAAAGGGATATCATGAAGGGGAAAATGGGTAGAAACTTGTATCTGTAGGAACTAAGTTGTAAACTCAGAAACCTTGCATGATAACAGCTCGTATTTTTTTTCTCCGCGATGTTTGTTTGATTATGTTATAATTTGTGACTTCCTATGGTACTCCAGGGCTTTTGTCTAGTGCCTACAGTTTATAGTTCACACAACTACATCCGAATTATCCTCAAATTGATCAGTTAACAGCAACGGTTGGGTATTGGAACATGAGCTGAGGGGCCAATCCCCCTCCACTACTATAATCCCCCCCCCTCCCCCCACAATAGTTTCAAGTTGTAGAAAGTCAAGTCCTTCATAATGCTTGCAACGAATTGCTTTCATGCTGAATCTTATATCCCGCCCTACAAGTGGTCCAGTGTGGGAGCTTATATGGCAATACAAACTTGAACCGTTGGGTCGTTAGAGTTAGGATGGAGTTATGGTTTAGTATGGATACCACAGTGTTGGGTCGAATATCTTTTGTTGTACAGACAACTTACAACAGGGGACCATTCACGATGCATGTTAGTCCAAGAATGCCTTTACACAAGAAGGAAGTCTTGAAAGAATACATCACAGTGCATGTACATGGGAGAGTGAAGCCAATATCTGTTGTAATTGTACTAGAGTGATTAAAAATGGTCACATATGCCACCTTATCGAGGCTAAAAGTCCCACTCAATAATTTTTTTACCCCTCCCCCCTTCCTTAATGCCACCGCTGTACTGTGTTATTATTCCCCCTTAACTTTTTTCTGAACAGGAAAAACAAAGCTAGCTTGTTTGAATGTCAAATTAATGCCCCAAATGTACACATTTCTATTGGCAATATAGAATACCAGCTTTTCTGCAACTAGATAAAAATAGCAGGCCCTCTAGCCCAGATTTTCCTGGGGGGGGGGGGGGGGGGGGGGGCTACATTTGAGATTTCTGCAATCCCCCTACACACGTGCACGCACATGCACTACACACACACACACACACACACACACACACACACACACACACACACACACACACACACACACACACACACATATATATACACACACACATATATATACACACACACATACACACACATACATACACATATACATTGACACCCTATGCAAACTGCCCTACACTATTATCCATATATTTTGCACAGTGTAGGAGTTACAGAATACATAGTACAAAATTTCAATTTGACAACAAATGACATCATCACAAAATGGAGACCAATCACATACTGGTTACTGATAATAGAGCAACAAAACAAAGGGAAATGCTGCCTAGTGTGTCTAAATAAGACTATATACTCATTTAGACTTATTTTTTATGGGTTGGTGATGGGGAGGGTTCGTCTGAACCCAACAAACCCCCCTTCTGGCTACGGGCCTGAATAGCTCTAATTTTGAATCTTTGAAAGCATGGCTTGATAAATGGCATGTTTAGGCTCCAGTAAGAGTTGAGAAATATGCAATATAAAAGTATTGACACTTATAAATGATTTATTTGAGTTAATAGTACACAAAATACACATTGTCAATCAGAATTAATCAATGACGTGTGTAATAGGTAATTATATCGCAGATTAAAAAATGTGCATAATTACTATGATGATTTCAAACAAGTGGGCATGATGTGCATTGTAGTTCAAACGATCCAATGTACCGTTTTATACCAGACAATGTGCCTGTAGGAAGATATTTGTTAATGAACTTTGAATCCATACATATCTCATGAAATGAATTCCTATGTGTATTGTAAAACAACAAATGGAGATGTTATGCATCAGAAGGTCTTTCAGTGTTGAGATATGTGATTGCATATAAATGTAAATGGCTTACATCTGAAAACATGACCTAGAAATAGATCTCTTTCATACCTCTAACCATGCCTATTTTGCACTGCTAATATCATGATGTGTTGTGTATTGTGGGACATGCCTAGAAAATATCATGATATATACACTTTTAGTTTGTAGTATCATGGGAACACTAAATGACAAAACTGTCACTAGCTAAACTGTCTGTGCCCTGACAGGTATGTCAGATCCTTTCAAAGTAGAACTATAGCGCCTTGTATTGCAAGGGATGACAATGACAACTATACAATTAGCATGGCTCATTATAAACTTCAGTCAACAGTACAACATTCCAAACAATGCAGTAAATATTTTAGCTACTAGCAGTATTTCATTAATTATCATGGTACACTTTGTTCGTAGGTATGTATACTACATATGCAACAATGTCACTGACAGTTATTGGATTATATTGTGTCTTTTGATCGCAGTAAACTACTCCCCATTTAAAATCGGCTATGTGTTTAATCATATTCAAATATACAGAGACCATGAATGTAAGCATCCCATGCTTGAATTAACTGTGATGATTTATGCCAATATTACTGAATAGTATAATACCTTTAGAATAGGCTTACAGTAAATTGGCAGTGATTCGCTACCTTTAATACAAGGAATCCCTGTTTCCATTGGATTGACCCGGAATTATAATATCTTTTGTATTATATTTCTATAATTATATTTGCAAATATATTTTATTACATTGCATGCATGTCCTTTCAATTTGCTCTTCATGCAGGATATTTTTATGCATTATTGTAAAGGAGCTGGCATGACCAAAATACTATGGGAAGTGACTATTGTTTGTACAATTTTCAGATTTTGGTCTCTAAAGTCTTTAGTACAAGGTGGGCTCAGTTTGTAAAGTATGATTAACTAGTATTATTAGTATTTAGTAGTGTTTTTGTTGTTTCTGTATCAGATTCTCAGAAATCTGCATTATACAAGATGCATTTGTGCATGTAGTTTTATAATTACCAGGTCTTTTTCCTATAGCTATATAGTCATATTCAATCACTGTTTTATACTGAGCCACCATTCATTGAATACAACAGGGTTCACCACGTCTATGTTTCATGTATTTGCCAATAGCAAATTTGTGAGTTCTGCTTGCATTTGTTTGTATGTTTCTACATCACATTCACTCTGGTGTTTTATTACTTTGAGGAATGCAATACTTCAATATTGATTGCTGTGACTCAGTTTACAAGTGGTATGGGTACATTTGTGCACAGTACACATACACCATAGGATGGGTTTTTATTGCGTATTGTAACATCTGCATTTAAGGGAATGTACACTAGATTGCATTTATAATTATTGCATTGCCTAGCATATAACTACATACAGGCCAGGTTATAGTTGGTTATAATGCATTTTTTAATACTTGTGCTCTAGCAATCACCATTTTTTTCAGTCTCGCAATTAAAACCCATCCTACGGTATATACTATTTTATATGCATCTGTACAGTGTGTGGAAATTTTATGGTTTGCCTTGTTGTCTCCAGACAATTAAGGAATAATTATCGTAATCTATTAGGTCAAACAGCAGTCCTGAGTGGTACCAACTATGTCAGTGGTAGTGGATTCTGTTTTGGTGATCAGCAACTGAAGGAAGGGACTCCATTCATAGCATGTACACCTTCAGGATTCACTGGACCAGTGGCCTCTTATTCCATATTATGGTCCATTGATGGTGGCTCTGTCTTAAATGGGGATGAAGTGGAACTCGCGTATCCTGATCGTTTTGATGCTGTGACCCCACAAGCAGAGGAATTTCGACTGAACATACTCAATGCTACTAGCTTGGGGGTGTCCTCTGTTGCCTGTAGGATAAGAGGTGTTAACAGTATTGGTGATGAAGTGGGCGCAACACCTCTATCAACACCAGAGAATATCTCAGTTGTTAACAGTAAGTAAATGGTTATTACTATGTCTGTATTAGCTGGAAATATGTAATTACTAGTATGTTGTATGTTGTTGTTATCCATGCTGTTTGCAACACTAGCTAACAGATGGTAGTAGTTTAATAGTTGTTGATCAAAACAGCAGTAATCATTGTTTTCTAAACATTGAGTGGCAGAGAAGAGTAATCTGCAGTTGAAGGACATTATGAACTTGAATGTAAATATAATGGAGTGCTAGTAAGTGGCAGTATTGGATGTACTGTGGGAATTTGCAAACTGCCTCCACTCCATGTAAACTTTCTATGTTTGCTAGATCTATATGCCCATGTAGCCACAATGTGACATACCTTATTCGCTCTAAAAATTTGTCATTCTCATTTTCATCAGGCCATAATTCTTTGGTTTATTTACATTCTAAACCTGTTGAATTAGCAGCCATTCTATAATTTCCGTCATGTGACTCTAATTTTCGTCAGGTACCGGAAGTGATCTAATAATTCGTCATCTTCAAGCATTACTCTGCGATTTCACTTGCAACGATCAACTGCAGCGGGTATATTTTGCTCTTACGGACAGAGTCTCACCAACACGGACACCTTCGGTGTTTTCTTTGTTTTTAAAGACAGAAATGTATACCACTGCACTCATTTTGTTCTTTTTGGTGATTTATTGAAGTACGCGAGAGGGTCAAAAATGGTGTTTCAGCCATTACTAAAGCTAGAATTCTAGGATTCGACAGAACTTTCTAAAGCCTCGTCATATTCTAATTTTCGTCTGAAAATTCCGTTTTTGTCATGGCAAACAATTCTGGTAAATCCTTTTCTATTCTAATAGGAAGACAAAATTTTCGGTGCACTGGATGTGACGAAATTTCAGAGTGAGTACTGTATATGTATGATTAGACCTATGGCATCTATCCCCTTACTACAAACCCCTCTACCTTATTCCAGTGCTCTTTAATATATTGTTTATATAATATTGTGTATTATACACAAAAGAATACCCCTTGAGTATAGTTATGCCTTACAGATATACATGAATCACCATTGACTTGTTTATTGCCATAATACAGTAATACTATATTATAATTCTAAACTGTATGTAGTATACAAATACATATACTGCACTCGAGCACTGATGTCTATAGTGTGTTTGTGTATATTGAGTTTCCTTGTGACTTTTGTCCCCCTGCACAATTTTCATCCAAATTTGACGTGATGGTCCAACTGTTGTCCAAAATTATTCCTTGGATGCTACATTCGCCAAATCTGTTGGCTTTTTCACATTAACTTGTAGCTCTATTGCAAATCGTGGATATACAAGAATTAAGCTCAGTTATATACAATAATGGCCATGTAAAACATGGAATAATTTCTTTTTGATAGTTTCAATACTTTTTACAATCTGGTGTGCCTTCTGTTGAATCTGAATAGTAACGGTTATTCAACATTGCAGGATTCACTCTGAAACAAGATTAGATGAAGAAGATCAGGTATCAGGTATTCTTATTTAACCTGGAGAACCTTTAGCCAAAGGCTACTATGTGGCGCCCAGTAAAGAAAAGGGACAAAGGGCAAAAGCACAAAAAGAAATGAGGAAGGAGTACGAAAATCAATGAATGAAACATTTCAGTCAGTTTTGGGTGGCTATACTAGCCCCATGAATAGTCATTGAAATATGGTTATTGGTGTGAACTGATAAATGATGTGCACAAACATTAGAACCTACTCATTCAAGAAGTGTTTTTCACATAGTTTAGTGAACACCCTATATAGTCCGCACAATAACAGATGTTGTTTGGAAGTGATTGCCGTATAAAGATGCACCAACGAAACTAAATGCCTTTTGGCCAAACATGGAAGGTTTAATTGCAGATGCATGCTCTAGTATTATAGTAAGAAGTTGGAGTGGATAAAAGGTTGCTAAGATAAGTAGGTGATTGTAAAGATAAGATCTTGTACATGGTTTGGGCCAAGTGAATTTTCTGTCTAGCGCAGAGAGTTAATATACCTAGTTCTTTACAAGCAGAAGAAGCGGAATCAGTAATCTACACGCTTACAAAGGACAATTCGACGAGCACTTCAAAAGGGTTTCCATACGATGACTTTCCTCTTTAGTGCAAACTAACCACACATTATCAAGGTAGTCAAATAAGGGATGCTTGCAAACACAGATTCTCTACTATATGATTCTTTTTATTAGCTATCCCTGCTCCTGAGATGCCTAGAGTTACTCCTTCCTACACAAGTGTTGAGGTTACAGTCAGTAAACCAAGTGGACTGTGTGAAGGTCTTAGGAGTAGTCAGATAACCTATGAATTCAAGGTGTACAGGAGTAATAATTTAGTGACAACTGAAAGTGTAACCACCTCTGGACCAACTGCAACTGCTACCTTATCTGGTCTCAGTGGTGCTACAGAATACAGAGTTGAAATCCGTGGAATCATTGATGGCATCAGTCCAAGTATGTCAGTATCTGAGACCTTCAGCACAACATCTGGTGGGTTTAAATGTTACATGTATCATAGATATTGAGGTGGTATACTGCGATGTGTGCCTTTCCTTGTCTATTACTTTACTTATGCAAAAATTTAATACAATTTTTTTAATATTTCAGTTATATTGAGCTGTTGATCGCATAGCTAAGTATCATCGTAAATCATTTACTTTGCATAATTCAGTTTTCACTATGTACAGTAGATGCCATCATTGATGAATGCTACTTTTAATACAACTAATGACTGCTCTCAATACCTTTATAAAACATTTGTTCATATCCTAGTGGTTGAACACAATTTATATAGCATCCAGCAGTTTTTCACCTGGGATCTCCGTAGAGTCAGAGATATGTATTCATAGCATAATTTTTATTTTGTATTTACATATAACATCAGTTATCATGGTGCCATGATTATACAGCGATTTATATTGTACTGCATGGGTGTCTAACTCACCATTTCACCAGTTCATACTTGAAAACCTGTGATTTTAGGCAAATACCATATGGGTGCTAATTTTCGTGGGACTTAATTTTTGCGAATTTTGAGAATTTTGCCAGCATTCGCATTCACAAGTATATTGGTGGATATTTGGTTAGATACATAGTCTAGTTGTCTAACATATAGTAGGATTGGTCCATTCGCGAAAATAAAATCATGAATTACAGCCAAGTTCTTGATTCACGAAATATACGTCCCTCGAAATTTAGCACCTATAAGGTACCTTTCTGTAATGTTTCTTCCTTGAATAGCTTTATGAAGAACGAAGCCAATTTTTTTACCACTGCAAGAAGCAAACTTAGCAACATAGCAGAGAAATTCTAACCGTCGATTCCCTCTATCGACTTAATAATTGGCTTTAAATTGTGTATTTCTACTGTTATAATGTAGAATATGGTACGCACTACTGCATGCATGATCATGAGTGTACTATTTTTGTTGGAAGTATTAAATTAAATGTGATATCAGCCATACTATACCAATAGCTGTAACTTTCACTAAATTAGGACGTATGTTGTATATACGTATAATATACATATGTAATATAATGTATAATAAGATCAAGTTAAAATTGAGTTTATATATTTGGCAATCTGATCACTGTGAATGACTGAGCACACACAATGAGCCCATATAATACGTCTTATTGTAGATTGCCATCATGCCAACATTTTTTGTGACCCAAACGCTATGATCAGAAATCCTACTTCTTTATCAAATTTTAAGAATAATTATTGGTAGACAGAAATCAAGATAAGCATGTTTTGGGCCTTGTAACATGATGACATTGAGTTCCAAATGGAACAGTGAGACTGACATGTAAGCCAAGATTTAAACATTCTTCCCATTTTGCTCAACTTCCTGTACTTTGACCGGAATGGAAAAAGTCACTGTTTGCTGTAAATGTGTTCTTGAGATTCAAAACAAATCCACAAATTGAGTTGAAAATATCCATTCTGGGCCTAACGGTGGAATTTTACCCTATGAAATACATAGGCAACCTCGATTGATCTCCCATTGACAACAGAAACAATAACCTTCGCTAACAGCTTGGTGATAACATAATTGCTATACCCATTTAATAGGCCAAATTATGCATAAGAACGTCGGATAGTACTCTGTGCACCAATTATTACATGTGCTTCAATATTGACGAAGGTATACTTAGCAGGTTTTTATCTATGGTCATTTTTTTATGGGGGGGGGGGGGGGGTTAACAAACACATCCGTTTTTACATAAGTATGTATACATGCATGCACACGTAGTGTAGCCACAAGCATGTGAATTCATTGATATTAAAAAACACACTCACGCATGCAGCATGCATATCAGTTTTTCTTTTAGAATAATGAAGTTTGGTCACTGTTAAATTATAGTGATGTAATAGGGGGCAGATCTGTCTATAGAATAATGGTGGTGTAAGCTAGGGGGGTCTGGGGGTATGCTCCCCCATGAAAATTTTTTAGTTTTATGCCTTATAAGGTGATAAATGAGGCTGTTTTACACCACTGAAGCTGTTTTTGAATACAGTCCACAGATCAGTCTGCTGCAACTGTACATGAGTGTTTATAGCTAGGATAAAATTGCAAGGGAGGGATACCCCTTGTGTCCGCCTCCCTCTAAAAGGAACTCTGCACATGTGCAAATATGCACATTAAGTACCTAGTACAGGAATGAATCCTTGCATAAAGCTTATGCCATGCTGTTTGGAGCAAAGCTAAACTATGTGTGCAATTTATACATTAGAACTTAATTTTTGACACATGTTCAATGTAATTATACAGTAAACATACTTACCAATGGACTCAATTGATTAATACAAGCTAATGGTAAGCAATTTTAACAAATTCTACCCTTTATAAATGGATTCATGATAAATGTTCCTTCACAAAAATGAAGGCTGCAAATTTTATTTTTTATGTTTAATTTTATCCCCCCCCCCCCCCCAGATAAACCCTGCATAGTTACTATGAATACACCTTGATACTGTACATACAACTGTACTTCCTAAATTTTCTTATGCTAATATATGCACTAGCACCTACATTGTGTGCAAACCATTAGTATGTGGTATGTTGTACACTTGAGCATATACTGTATAACCGGAAATATTGGCGACATTTTTACTTTGGTGGTCTGGTGGTCAGGATCAAAATCGCCAAATTTGCATAGACCTACTTTCTATACTCTCTCCTTGCCATGCAATGGCCAAAATTTATTTTAGCTAATAATTTATTGCAGCCTGATCTTGCACAAATCGCCAAATTTAATGATTGCCGATATTTCCAGATATTCGGTACTCATTGGTTGGTTTCCCCCTGGTAATGCTAACATGCATACTAAAGATGCTTATTATGTTGAATCTTTTGATGGAGAAAGTAATGGATTTTGTGTAATTATACTTTGAATTTTCCTATCTCTTCTTTCAGATGTGAATGAATGTGAGAATGACCCAGGACCTTGTGACCACATATGCAGAAACACAATTGGTAGCTACACCTGCAGCTGTGTTCCAGGATATGTGTTAGCTGGTGATGGTGTGGCATGCAACCCTCAAGGTACGCATTAATCATTGCATCTGTTGTTGTAGTTAAGTGCAAACACATACGTATTATACTGTATTCAGTAAATAATGTTTTAATTCTGATGACCTTTTCAAATATTGTACAAGCTGTGCATGGGGAGGCGGAGGGAGGGGGTCAATTGAATCCCCTTTTGTACTATACCCTTTCTTACATTAGTAATTCCAAATAGTTTATAACAGCAACCTATAGCGAAGGTTTTCAGTTTACTCACCATTTATCACAGCCATGATACCTAATGCATTACAGTTACTGTAGTTTTCACTTGATTAATTTTATGAATACTGAGAGAACGAATCCAAGCCCATATACATATGTTGCTTACACTGTCAAGCCGGCCAATCTGTTTATCCCAAATGTTACCAATGTACTGGATTGCAGCAGTCTATTCCAACCACCTTTCCCATCTGGCGAACATGCATCCCTGGTCCCAAGGTGGCCAAAATATGGAGGTTTTGGTGTAGTGAGATTCATGATGTGCGTTAGGTGTAGTGTTTTTAACTAGTGCATATGTGCATATCATGAAGGCAGAGCCGTAAGTTGCGGGAAGTGAGAGTGAATTTGCCAGACGTTCAACTGCTCATTGCCTCATAACAGCTAGTCTCTGAAGGCAGCGGGCATCTGGATACGTTGCCGAGCTTGAGTCGCCTTGTGGTCAGTCTTCTGGCTGGTGTTGCTGCATGTGATAATCATCCTCTCCTCGTCGAGGGAATGAGTCCTCCGGCGGACTCTTTCCCTTGTCAATCTCCTTTTTCTCTCTTGGAGCATCTCTAGCTCCGGCTCCATGGCTAGCCAAGTTAGCAGCAGAGTGTATACTGGAATTAGCGACGTGATCCAAGTGCACGAAGTCTGGCTTGCTCAACTGTCCCTGCAATGTGATTAAAAGAAAGGTGGTCTAGCAAGCCAGATTAAAGTGCACGTGGCGCACTCACGCGGCAGATCGAGTGACGTAATAATTGCATTCCTGAAGCATTACAGACATACACTACATACGTAGATATGCTAGCTGAGATTCAAAGCCCATGCTCTGCAATCAGTTGCCTCGCTTCCCGGTCGGTAATTATTATTATGTGATGACTGGAAAGAAAATGTTTGGCTAATGGCTTGGCTACAGGGCTCCAATAGCAGGCATTGTACTTCACAAGCAGTCACCATCGAATGACTATGAGGGCTTGTGCATACAATATGAATGTGATGTACTCTCACTGCAGTATGAAATTACTTAATATGTAACATAAACCTTCAAAATGAGTAACCCTACATTGTCATCATAATTATATATAATTTATGTATGTTGAAGGTTTTTCCCTCCCCTTGTAGAATCCTCCAGCTTTACTTGTGGTGTACCTGTGGGTATAACCTTTGCTGTAACATTCATAGTAGCATCAGGAATGTCTTCATCACTGACTGCAGTCTTGATGTGTTTGTTATGTAAGAAGAAGAAGAGGTTAGGAGCAGTGAAGGAAAGGGGAGCTGGTGGAGATATTTATGAAGATCCGAATAAAACTGTTGTTGAGATGGAACCATCACCGGCATATCAGACTATGTCTTTAGGGCATGTTAAGTGAAGTGTTTATTGCCTGTTCTTTTCAGATTGTTTGTTTTAACTTTGACTATAATTGTTAAAATTGTATACATACTGTATGTATATTGCATGTGGTTACATTTAAATTACATTGTATAGAAATAACTTATGTTGTTTGAGATATGGAACTGATCGATGTTGCTTAATTTATGGAGAAATATATGTGCCTAGTGAGTAGTGGAATTATTGGAAGTATTCTATAATAATTTCGTGAAGCAACTGATCGATCTCGAGGCTGTATGCCCCTATATAATAGAATTTAATAATCTATAATACTTTTCATGCATAGGATTAATGATTATATATACAGTTATGTTCATTAATGCAGCTATATAGTGAAACCTCAATAATCTGATCCATGCATGTGTGGCAACAAACAATGTACATGTCAGATTAATTAAAGAGGTTGATAATTAATGATTATACTATAATGATATTATATATAGTTATGGTCATGCATGGAGCTATTATAGTGAAACCTCTATAAACTGATCCATGCATGGCAACAAAAATATTTAACATTTTACATGTCAGATTAATTAAGGGTTGTTAATGTTTCCTATACAGTTTTTCACTGTCATAGTACCTATTGTGTTAGTTTTCATTTGATTGATTTCATAAATGCCACATTGCCACATTATTTTATTGGTCTACATGTACTGTATATATATAATGTATATAATATATACTTGATTGTATGGTGCAGAGATTTGGGGGTGTTTCAGAAGCCTAGAACCCATTCAACAGATGCAGATACGTGCCTACCGCATATTCTTTGGTGTGGGCAATTTACACCCTAAAGTGTCTTCGATGGTAGAAATGAGAGAGTTGCCTGTTGTGTGGGAAGTGAGAATAAGATGTGTGCAGTATTGGTACAAACTGATGACCTGTAGAGTATATATGTAGGCAGACTATATATTGAAGAAAGTGGCAACAGAAAACGTTCGGTGTGGTAGAGGAAGTTGGGTTCAGAAAATTGGGAAGTGCATCAGAGATTTTGGTTGGCATGGTGTGAGTATGGATGATATTCAGAACTTATCGGAGGAGGATTTCAAGGGAATGCTGGAGTGCTGCGTGGTGAAGAGTGAGAGAAGAGTGGAAGGAGCAGATGGATGTGAAGCTGAAATTCAATTTTGAAGCAGATTGAAGATTGTGGCATGGAGTTGAGCTGTGCATGGTTGAAGACAAAGGATGAGAGGAGGATGATGCTGAAGGGGTGGCACAGCAGCTTTTGAGATTTAGATTGGTAGATGGCATGGGGCCGGATGAGTACAGAGGACCGTGTGTGTAGGGAGTGTGGCAGTGGTGAAGTGAAGGATGTGAGTCATTGGTTGCTGAGGTGTGCAGCATGGGTGGAGCTATGACAGCCTCTGGTACAGTTATTCAGCCAGGAAGTACATTGAATTAGAAATGATGAGCAGAAAGCAGCTGGTATTTTGCCGCAGCATGCTCAAACGATTCAACTTTATCCTATATTCACAG
Organism: Halisarca cf. caerulea; assembly: GCA_963170055.1. Classification (NCBI taxonomy): domain Eukaryota; kingdom Metazoa; phylum Porifera; class Demospongiae; order Chondrillida; family Halisarcidae; genus Halisarca; species Halisarca cf. caerulea. The sequence goes on from CAUJGJ010000003.1 coordinate 1,890,401, forward strand.
TGTGTGACATGCTGGGTTCTGTAAACATTGAGAGTATTATGTATTCATCAAGTATTTTTCTTGCTTTTTTCTTGTCTGCTCCAGTTATTTCTTTTGCCCTATTGTCGACCTTTGTCTATTCTGCTTAGTGTTACTGCGGACCATGCCGTGTCCTAGTGCCATAGTTGGCATAATTCACATTAGTAGTTGAATTGAATATATTGTTTATCCCAAATGTTACCCATTATATTGGATTGCAGCAGCCTAATTCCAACTACCTCTCCAATCTGGAGAACATCTCTGGTCCCAAGGTGGCCGAAACACTGAGGTTTTGCTGTAGTATGATTTATGATGTGTGTTTGTGTTTGTGTAACGTATACACATGTGATGACTGGAAACAGAAACCCTCATTCCTAACACAATTAACCCTCCAGACAGAGCTAGTTAGTATCCCCTTGACTTAATGACCTGACATGAACTCCTGAGACATCTATACAGATACATCTGTCCATCCCACCTCAAGAAAACACTGCTAAGCCTCCAAGCAGTCCATCCGTGTATATACCAGATGCACCGATGGCAGCTTCCAAAGCAGCTTCAGTATTGTGTTCACAGATGGCCGCTATTACTTGCAAAACAGCTTTTGCCAGAACTGTATGCAGCCACCTATTATTGTTGCTAAATGTGTAGTCAAATTAACCTATTATATACCAGCAATCAACACTATTGGTTTCTGAATCCACTACACCTTCTTGTAGCCATAACTGAACAATTATTTTTCTGTATCAGAAATTCATTGACAGCGTCCTTGCAGATTAAGTATCTTGCACTAAATTTCACCGTGTATAGTTAATAATATGGAGTGTATGGATACAAATGAGTAGATTAACTGCTTTGGGTTTGTAGAGTCAGTCTCTATAGATATGCCATGGTAAATACTCATGAGTAATGTCTAATACCATATATATATATATAATATTATATATATATATATATATATATATATATATATATGTTATACTCGTAGCTTCAACTGTGACTATGATTCCAACGATCACTTCACAACAACAATGATTCCAAAACTCAAGTCACTCCTAGTACAGAGACCTACACACAAGTTTTTAGTCCTATCCACAGAACATAGCAACTGCCACACATGCACACAGACAAGGTCCATACAATCAAACAATTAAGAAATCAATTGATACCATAGATAAGTTAATGAATCATGCGCATGCAAGGTTACATTTCTCCCTCCCAAATGAAGCTCCTCCTGGAGCATGCTAGTTTGGTGGCATTTGTAGACGATCAGGAGGTCTCCTGTCTCTTTGTGGATAACGACTAGTTTGAGGGTCACACAAAAAAGTTTCGTGGCTTACTGTTGGCGGTTCCCAAGGCACTTTAACAACTTCTGCTTGCGTATTTTTACTCCTGTCAGGTTGTAGACGATGTCGTAGACGATTACTGTGTACAACCTTTGTTCCCTTGGTGCTCTTGATCTCAATTGTAGTAGAACTGATTACCTTGGTAATCTGCCACCCCCCTTCCCACCTGGCCTCAAGCTTCTTGGCGATAGGGCATGACAGCCAAACAGGATCGCCTTCAGTGAATGTTCGTGACTGGGTACATCGGTCATAGTTGAGCTTCTGGTGGTGAGCAGCCTGAGTATGATGAGTGTCTACCAAATCACGAAATTCAGACAGCCGATTGCGTAGTTCAGCCTGGTAAGACATGGGCTCAAATGAAGACTGCCTTGGAAAGTCTGCAAGTGTAGCTAGCCGTCCAAACATTAGCTCGAAAGGGGAGAAGCCAGTGGAAGGGTGAGTAGCCGAGCGGTAGGCAAAAAGAACAAGTGGGAGATGTTGCTCCCATTCACTTTGCTGATGTACATACGTACGAAGCATCTGAAGGAGAGTGCGGTTGAACCTCTCGACCATGCCGTCTCCTTGCGGGTGATAAGACGTGGTACGTGTTTTGTGAACTCCAAAAGCTTCCAAGGTTTGGCTAAGAACAGTGCTTTCAAAATTAGCCCCCTGATCTGAATGGAGAATGGCTGGAAGACCAAAACGGCTGAATACCTGAACTAACTCTTGGGTGATGCGATTAGCTGTCTGATCAGGGATAGGAATTGCTTCAGGCCACTTGGTGAAATAATCCTGTACAACCAGGAGATACTTGTTGTGCTGAGTAGACATTGGAAGTTGGAGAATATCGACAGCCACCATTTCCCAGGGCTGGCCAATGGGAATGGTGGTTAGAGGTACTCTTGGTGGTGCTGGTGGCTTAGACTGCTGACACAATGAGCATAATTGGCAGTGACGCTCAACATCTTGGAGCATACCCACCCAGTAACCAATCTGGCGTAACCGGTCTGCAGTCTTATCTGCTCCGAGGTGTCCACCTTGTGGTGAGTCATGGCACTGCGTGAGGAATGAGTGTCGAAGTGAACTTGGAACGAGGGGGACTGTGCATGACATTGAGGATGGACCTGGGGTGTATCTGCGGTATACAATGCCATCCTGTGTGAAGATCTGAGGCCACAGCTGACGATAGCGAGACAATGGCGGTTTGCCCCATGTTTGTGACCTTGGTGGAGCAGATGCACTTTCCAAAGCCTTCCGAATTGCAGAGATGGTGGGGTCACTCTGCTGGTTCTGGCGGATATTGTCTAGGTCAACATTGGCACAGACTGTAGAAATTGTGTTCTGACTCTTAAGATGTGGCTGGCGGGACAAAGAATCAGCATTTCCATTCTCCTTACCCTTTCGGTACTGTATGGTAAATGTGTACTCCTGCATAGCCAATGACCAACGAGCAAGCATGCCATCCATTTTTTGAGCTGACAACCATTGAAGAGGGGCATGGTCAGTCATTATAATGAATGACCGTCCCAGTAGGTAATGTCGAAACTGCTTCAGAGCATACACAATTGCCAAACATTCTCTCTGAATCACGCTGTAGTTGCGCTCTGAAGAAGACAATACCCGGCTAGCAAAGGCAATCACATGACCATCCTGCTCCAGCACTGCACCTATACCCACAGCACTGGCATCCGTCTGGAGGTGGAATGGGGCTGCATTTGGTCGAAAGTCTGGGAAAGACAAAATAGGTGCCTTGGTGAGCTCTGATTTCAAATGCTCAAAGGCAGCTTGGCATGAAGTATCCCAGTGGAAGGCAACACCCTTAGATGTGAGATTATAAAGTGGGGCTGCAATATCTGCGAACTGATGGATGTACCTTCGATAATAAGAAGTGAGGCCTAGAAAGCTGTGGAGACTACTAGCATCAGTAGGGACTTCCCAGCTCTGTACTGCAGAAATCTTCTGTGGGTCAGGTTCCATTCCCTTTGATGAAAAAACATGACCCAGGTACGCAACCTGTGACCTTCCGATCCGGCATTTCTTTCCCCGTAGAGTGAGACCTGCTTTCGAGAGTCGCTGGAACACCTCTCGCAGATGTTGCTCATGCTCTTTCTCGGTGGTGGAATGAACAAGCACGTCATCTAGGTAGGTTGCAACAACAGGGAGCCCTCGGCAGACCTTATCCATGAGCCGTTGAAATGACGATGGTGCCCCTGACAAGCCAAATGGCATCCTGCAAAACTGGAATAACCCTAAGCCTGGACCCGGACAGAAGGCTGTTTTTGGTCGATCCTCTTCTGATATTGGTACCTGCCAGTACCCGTTCTGTAGATCCAAGGTGGAGAACACTGCTGATCCTGCGAGGCGATCCTGTGCTTCATCTGGTCTGGGCAGCGGATATGCATCCTTAACTGTGCGTTTGTTCAGTTCGCGATAGTCGACACACAGTCTTAATTCTCCTGATTTCTTAGGTACAAAGACCATTGGGGCCATCCACGGACTGGAACTCTCCTCAATGATGCCTAACTCCAACATTTTCTGTAGCTGATTCTCTACCTCAGCACGGTAGTTGCCTGGTATCCTGCGCGGTGGTATCTTCACAGGTGATCCAGTTGTGGGAATAAAGTGCTCAGCCATGTTGGTCTGTCCTGGGGAATCCCTGAATAGTTCCTGGTACTCGTTTACAATTGAGTGAAAACTTGGTGTACTGTCTGGCATGTCATATCGGGCAGGCTCCCCAAAAAGTGGAATTGCACAGTCTTCAATGGTCTCCTCAGACACATCAGATGATTGCTGTACGGTACATGCTATAGCCCTGGTCTTCCTCACTGCCTGGAATACCTTCTGTGCATCACTACTCCTGTTACTATTTGAGATCCTTGGACTAGTTACTTGCACTGGTGTTGTGGTAAAGTCGAGTACCAGCCCATGTGCCTGCATAAAGTCAATTCCCAGAATCACCGGAGTAATCAGTGATTGCACAATAACCAGGGGGTGATCAACTGTTATAGGGCCAATACGAACTGCAAAAATTGCACGGCCTAACACTGGAATAGGATCTCCGGTGGCTGACACTACATGTACACTAGTTGTACTCACCGAACATGACTCCCTCAGGAGTTTAGCTGTGCCCTCCCGAATCAGCGATATAGAAGCTCCCGAGTCCAGCATCATCTCTAACTCTGTGCCCCCTACCCATCCCTGCACTGTTGTGACATTGGACCGTGCAGCAGCAACAACAATGGGGTGGGGACTTAATACTGTGCCTTGGGATGCCCCTGCCCCCCCCTGAGACATCCCTCGCCCGTTTCCCGAACGACATTCTTTGGCCAAATGGCCCTGGCGGCCGCAGATATAGCACCGGCGCAAGGTGGGGCAGTTCCTCTGAACATGTCCTGGCTGCCGACAGCGAAAACAGCGTCGCACGGGTGAGAAAGTGTTGGTGTTCTGTTTTTTCCCAGTAGTGAGTGCGGCGACTTGTTCCGTGAGCACGGAGATCTGTTGCTGAAGTTGGACAATATCCACACTGCCTGGACGACTAGTCTCTACAGAGGCAGCTCTCTCCTCTTGTTCCAAGGTCATGAGAAGCTTGGCACGCTCTACGATCTTTTCAAGGTCGACGTCGTTAACGTCCCCCGTCGAACGGAGCTGTTTACTGACGGCGGCGGGGAGACCCGCCAAAAACTGGTGTCTGAGCAGCTGCTGCTGCGTGGCTACATCTGCGTCTGGCATTGCTCGCTCCAAAAGTCGTTTCAGGGCGTGAAGAAACACTGAAAGTGCTTCCCCTGGTTTCAGCTTCCTCGCGTGAAAGTCGTCCAACGAGATGAAGTTCATCGGTGATAGTCTATCAATGATCTTTTGCTTGGCCTCCGTATAACTCTTCCGCGTGTCTTCCGGTAGGTCTAGCCAGACTGCTAGTGCTTCTCCTTCCAACAAGGTGGGCATTTTCTTCGCCTGCATCGCCTCATCCCAGTCGTTTGCTGAGCAGCAAATTTCGAAACGCTTGAACCACTCAGTGGGATCTCCAGTCGAAAATGTAGAGGGCAAACTGACGTGCTTGCTAACGGCCATCTCTCTGCTACCAATGTTATACTCGTAGCTTCAACTGTGACTATGATTCCAACGATCACTTCACAACAACAATGATTCCAAAACTCAAGTCACTCCTAGTACAGAGACCTACACACAAGTTTTTAGTCCTATCCACAGAACATAGCAACTGCCACACATGCACACAGACAAGGTCCATACAATCAAACAATTAAGAAATCAATTGATACCATAGATAAGTTAATGAATCATGCGCATGCAAGGTTACATATATATATATATATATATATATATATATATATATATATATATATATATATATATATAATATTGCCTTCAACTGGTACATCACAGCAAATCATTGGAAACCATTTATAACAAGCCAAGGTGAGGCACAAACGGTGGACAGGGGGTTGTGGGTTCAGGCTGTGGTGGAGCTAAGGTAACACCCCTAGGGAAGTCGGTAATAGGAACCGGAAGTTGTGATGTCACATCCGCAGTCATGGGTTGGCACGGGATGGGGACGGGATATTCTTGAAATATATTACACAATTTAAACGTCAATTGTTCCAATTGCTTATATATATAGTTTTTTGTACTCCTTCCCACATTTATTAACATAATTCACTATAATAACAGAAAGTGAAAAATTAATATTTCTGTACAGATAATTTGTAAAAATTTGCATGTGCTGTTGGCAATATGTGCTGTACATATGTACACATATAGTTTTGTGTCACCCTACACATGCGGTAGCAACATTACCAGAGATTTCATGCATGTATGTGCATATATGTACATAATTGATGCATTCATATTCTCAAATGTGATGCTGTCATACAATCTCTTCGATCTGCATGTGCTAATGTTGGAATGCAATGAAGCGTAAATCATGCAGTTCAGGGGTGGTGGCACTGTTGGTTGACAGTACAGTTTAGGCCTTCTGTGTTTTGTATTTAACCGCTCTGTGTGTGTTAATTGTACTTAACATGAATGTGCACAAGGATCTACCACATGTGCACGTCTCATCTTCTCTCCTATCTTGTCTCATGCTGGTTGTTATTAATTTAGATTCATGCAACTAATGGTGACAGTTTTCGCGTATATACGAACCCAAAATACTGGTCGGGAGGGCTTCCATGCACTTTGAGGTAAGGGGGGCTCAGCCCCTCCTATTTGAGCCTCTAGCTTACAATAGAAAGAAGTGAAGTTGATATACATATTAAATTATTTCAACAACAAGCGATTCAAGTTTAAACAAGTGATTCGAGTTTAAAAAACTCGTGGGCCGCCTACGGCCCTGGAAACTCGAATCACTTGGAAATCTTTCTAACGGACTCAAAAGATCACTGTAAGAAACGCATGGTTTTGTATAGTGGTGTAGTAAAATGTGTGTGTGTGTGTGTGTGTGTGTGTGTGTGTGTGTGTGTGTGTGTGTGTGTGTGTGTGTGTGTACATGTGTGTGTGTGTATGTGTGCGTGTGTTTGTGTGTGTGTGTTTTTCACTGTGTGTGTGTGTGTGTGTGTGTGTGTGTGTGTGTGTGTGTGTGTGTGTGTGTGTCACTGTGTATGTGTGTGTGTGTATGTGTGTGTGTGTGTGTGTATGTGTGTGTTTAGTTTCAAGTACACTTACCGAGGGAAGTGTGATGGCCTGAATAAGTGAGAAGAGAGGAGGGAGCCAGAGATGACACTGTACCTGTTGGAATTGAGTGCATGGGTTGAATGTGTGTGTGTGTGTGTGTGTGTGTGTGTGTGTGTGTGTGTGTGTGTGTGTGTGTGTGTGTGTGCATGTGTGTGTGTGTGTGTTTAGTTACAAGTACACTTACCAAGGGAAGTGTGATGGCCTGAATCATGGAGAGGAGCGGAGGGAGCCAGAGACAGCACTGTACCTGTTGGGATTGAGTGCATGGGTTGAATTGTGTGTGTGTGTGTGTGTGTGTGTGTGTGTGTGTGTGTGTGTTCTGGAATTGTTGTGCTCTGCTGTCATTCTGCATGTTCACAGGAAGAACACATAGAATCTGTCAGGGATATAATGGTGAGTTAATATGTGTACATGTGCATGTGTTGTGAAAAAGAAAAACACACACACACGTGTGTATGTGTGTGTGTGTGTGTGTGTGTGTGTGTGTGTGTGTGTGTGTGTGTGTGTGTGTGTGTGTGCATGTGTGTATACAATGTGAATGAAATGTAAATGTTAGATTTGCTACCTCTCTATCTTTCCCTCTATATAGAAAAAGGAGAAAGACAGTGACTTGGAAAGAGTTATAAGTAAAATGCATTACATTGAATATTTTCCTTATTAGCGCATGTACATGTACACCCACTGTCTCCCTCTACAAAAATGAAAAGATCAGGAAATTGCACGCATTGTAAGTACAATTTTAAATTTCTGTAGTTTTGTTCAACAGATCGATCTTTTTCCATAAACAGCATAGCCAACTTCAAAAGGAACGGCGTTGTAGGAGGCACGAGAGGAGGATGCTTTCTCCAACGAGGCTTCTTCCTCCTCCGCCTCCTCAGCACCAGGGTCAATGTGTGACCCATAGTAAGTTAGCACAATATATGTACACAAAGTCTACATGTTTAAATATACATATATATACTTTTATGTTTTATATATTCCCACACCCTTTCTTTACAGATATATGAGCAATAAACTATTAACGTTTTAAAACATATATAACACATTTCTGTATCTTTATTATAAACACTTATTATTTGATTATTAACAATTATTAGTAGTATATACTATTATAATTGATTGTGGTTTTATCATTGTAATAATTTTATTTATCATTAATAATAACTACAATTATTTCAATAGTTAACAATAATTAATGTTTACAATTATTAAAATAAAACGTTTTTCAATAAAAGTTCCATACTATGTAAACACAGTGTACAGTGTGTCTCTTCTGTGTTTGTAATTCCTAAAAAGGAAAGAATTAAAAAAAGCATCAATAAATAATCTGAAGTATCTTTACACACATCAGGACTTCTGATTCTGAACTATGTATCTTTACACACATACATACACGTACACACATACACAAACACACGCACACACACACACACGTACACACAGACACACACACACACACCACACAACACACACAACACACACACATACACACACATACACATCAAAATGTACACTTACAGTTTCACCAAAGGCCTTTAGAATCAGTACTTCAGTCTATATTCTGAACATGAAAAGAAAGAACAATAAACAATGAAACCACAAAAGGGCACATACGGTATAGAACAAAAAAAGTTTACGTGAAGTATTATTTTCACGTTGAAATCACGGACCTTTCACGCCGTGATCAAGTTGAAGAGGTGCTGTGATCCCGAACATTTCACGAAGATATCACGCGGATTTCACCTTCACCGTGATCACGTCAATTTCGTGAAAATTCACCACCATACGTATAACAAGACACCGGGCACACGACAAGCTTGTTCTTTTCTATACGTGCTAACAAGAAGCATTTCACGTCGCAAAACTGAAACCTTACTTGCGAAATTCCTACTGCGTGCGCATTATTTCCAGGTGGCGAAGATCTCTGTGAAGGTATATAGAACCTTATCTGCGTATATTCTGTAAAGAGTTCCAAGCGAGTTATGACAAGAACAGTTTTGAGGAACACGCAAAGCAACAACGCTGAGCGGCCATGTTATTTTCAGTATATTTGCGTTTATTCTTGTATACGTTGTTGGCTATACGACTCTAATGGAAGGAGCTCTCAGGCCTTTCGCGTACAAATCAACGATTCTCTGTTTTCTTATAGTCGGAATAAGGCATAATCACGTAAACTCTCTCGGAGAAGACAAATGACGAAAATTACACCATACCTGGCTAAATGTGAAATCTTATACGTATCTAGACTATAGTCTCGCATAGCCAGACCCTCAACTTGGCTCCCTGAATTTTTTAAATGTCGCCGCGTTGAGGGTCTGGTAAATATGCTAGGGTAAACTGTTGCAGGGTCCTACGTCTGACACGGACCAATTAGTCCTTTTGATGTACCAATTACTCAATTAGATCACTTTATGAATAATATTAAAAACTGCGCGTCATGCAAAATTCTGTAGAGTTGACCACGTGGCTCAAGTACCATATAGCGGGTAATTTTCGTGGGTCAAAATTTCCGTGGATCATGAAATTTTAACTTATTCGTGGTCAAAAATTCGTGGTTGGCGGTCATGTGTTAGATAATTTTATTCATTATGATACCAATTAAATATTACCGGAAGGACTTTAAAACGTAACATGGAACGCCTCTCTTGTTTCCACGTGCACGTGGTCCAAGAAAATGGCCAGATCTAGCGTCTTCAAAGTTGAAGCCATGATACGAGGCCACCATGAATACAAAGCCATTTGGGAAGCTGACGTCGGCAAAACATTTCAATGCCAAAGGCAAACGGGTAACCACGGGTAAAACGGGTAGGTCCAGTGGGATCAGGTAAACTGGCGTTTCCTTTCTTGAAATACTTCAACAAAGACATTCTATTCCTTGCTCTTACCACGTGCCGCACAAAGAGCCAGACAAAGAGCATGCAACGTACGTACGTGAGTGGGTTTCTTCGTTCTGTACGCGGTATATAGATGCATACCAGATTGTACTAAAACTTTCGTGCGTAAATATTTCGTGGGTCCCTTGCCTCCCACGAAAACCACGAATGTTTTGCCCCTCGAAAATTACCCGCTATATGGTATGTACTATTTTACCGAGAATTTCGTCGTCTTCTCCAACCAGGCCATCATTCTTTTCCTTTTCGAGGCATCTAGCGGTGTGAATAGTGACGACTGAAACATCACTCCACTTTCTCGTCTTGATGGTCGATCCGCTGCTGGACTAGATCCCAATCTCCTACCCAAGTCGGAGAATAGATCTCCTTTCCACAATGTCTTCGTGGCGAGGGCGATGTCTTTATCAATTGATGGCATTGGATGTCTTTGAGATACCCCAGGTATATTCAAATTCTTGTCGAATTCTTGTATAATTTTGTTGACTGGTCGCAATGTAGCTCCGCATTTCTTCACTGTGTCTACTGTCACGTTGGCACCACTGCCTTCAATGAGAACTTTGAGGTTCCTAAATGTAGTAATGTATATTGTCATGTAATGCAAGTTATTCAATTACCTTAAGCATCAACCAACTTGTTCAGGTGTTCCATATGCAAGTCACATGCAATGTTCTTGCCTTGTGTGCCATGGGTGTTTATGTAGCGAGAGTACAATAGTTGCATCTTCATTCTCTCTGACATGAGATAGTGATATTGTAGTTGAACTAGACACATTTCCTTGGAGTAGTTTTTGCGATTTGCCGACTTAAATAGCCGTAATAAAACTGGGGTGAGCTTGAGGAAACGATCACCATCCCCCTCGCGTGTTATGTCCCTGTAATGGTACCATAGCAGGCCTAAAGTAATGAGTTCCTTGGTGTATTGGACATGCTCATCTTCTGTTTGGGGTTCATCTGCAGCTGCTGTGAGGAGGTGGAGGCTGGTAAAGTCTTTTACTATCACTTTGGCTATTTGCTTTGCAGAAGGTATTGGTCCTGTGATTGGTTGTGGGTTACCAAGTAGGTCAGGGTGTGTGTCCATGATGGTCAGTGCAGCTGTGACAATGTAGGTTGCGAGAACAGCTTCAAGAAAATCCTCTGCTGCATTAACATTCTTCTGAGGATTGCCTAGTGTGTTGAAAAGGAAAATATACTACTGGTCAACCAGTTTCTACTGCTTACATATACCTATATTCTGACTCAGAGTCTATTTGTAGTGCCTACCTATAGCTGCTATCACTGCATGTGCATGTGGAATGCTTGTTTACTCTTTTTCTTTGTTGATTAGACTGACTGGGTAAGTTGTTGTAGTTGTGCAGGGAGTGGTCAGTACTTCCAAGATAGCCATACCTCAGTGGTGATACTTTTAAAGTGAATGGATAATTTTCATGCCTTAGTGTGGCACATTGTATCCACACCATGTACTGTATGTAACAAAGATCTAGAAATATGTAGAGTTTATGAATTGTGCTTTGTAGGGTGGACAGAAACATTCTGGAGTATATCCTGGATATCTACCAAATTTATACTTGCATAGTACTTTCTAAACCACGAATGTATACGCGTACAGTACTGAAATGTTCATAAATATAGCCTTATTAAATGTATAATCAATCATTATGAAATTTCGCTGGCACAGTCTACAAGGCTTTACATTATTACTGTGTGAAAGTCACAGCATTGTCCACAATTACACTTTGCTGCACATACATCACAACACTTGCATGCCGGCACTGGCTTGTTTGTAATCGTTCCCATCATTTGAGTAAACAGCAAAGTTCGTCTGCAAGTGTCTTTCACTGTGGTGTATTTTCGCATCTCTTGACTTGTGTGTGCATGAGTGGGTACATTGAATAGTATCGCTCTGGCTTGTTGTCCATCTCTTCCACTCCTCCCTACTTCTTGTATGTAGCCTTCTGTAGTCTTTGCAGAACTGAAATGTATAACCTGGGCAATGTCTGGACAATCCAGCCCCATCCCAAATGCTTCAGTGCAAAAAACAACCCGCGCAATGCCATTCTCTTGTACGAAGTGACTAATCACCATTTCTTTCAATTCTGGGCTACTTTCTGACATGAAAACCTCTGCAATCCTGTTAAAAGATAAGTTCTGTGGTACGTATGTTGGCATTTTCATCATACTTCATTGTATATTGCCTAACCTTAATCCAGGTATGTTCGTTGGTAGCCCAGGTGGGGAAGTGAAGGCATCTCCTAGCAGATTGGCCATGAGCCTCCACAGCATACCACAGTCTTCACATCTGTATTGTAACATTTGAGTGCATGGTAGTGAATTTTCATCCTTTTGTGTAGACGTACACATTATCTATAAGAACCTACCTTCTACAGAACACAATTGTTTTTGGATACTGTATTCCTTTGTGTTGTATTCCTTTTGCCAACAACGAGGCCAATTTTTCTACTGATGTTTGTGGTAAAACACCATAGAAAATATTTGACTTGTCAGGCGTTTCATCTACAAAGACTGGATCAGACATGTGAAGACGTTGAAGAATGACATCTCTTGTGTGGACAGATGCAGTGGCTGTCATGGCAACAATAGGTACTGCTGCTCTGATCAGACTCCTCAGAACTCCCAGCTTGCCATATTCTGGTCGGAAGTCGTTCCCCCTGCAAATACAAAATACTGCATGGTCAAGCACCAATAACACATTCTGATATTGATTAATAGAATCTGATCTGAATATAAAGGTAATGTCACATGCACTACTTCCATTTTGCTAACCATTTAGATACACAATGCGCCTCATCCACCACTACAGCTGCTAGATTCTCCTCATACACTTTGCTCATAAGCATTGCACGTGTCTGGGGGTTTCCCAGTAAGGTTTCGGGACTAGCAAAGACGCATTGCACACGACCCGATACCACAGCTTCGATCGCTGACTGATCTGTCTGTGCAGTGCCTAGAAAATCGGCTGTTAAACCCATTTCCCTGAGCCTCCGCCTCTGATCCATCATCAGGGAAATCAAGGGGCAAACGATAAGAACTATGGCTTTCATTTGTGGACCAGTTCTTTCGTGCAGATGGTCGAAAGCGCGGGGAAGAACACCCGTTACGATTGTTTTCCCGTAACCAGTAGGTAGTCTGACAAAGACGTTCTTCCCGCGAAGAATTGCCAAAGCAGCATCTCTCTGCTTTAATTTTAGTGTGCGGTGTGGAACGTGCAGCTCCTCAAAAGATTTCTGCAGTGCGTCTTCCACCGTAACTTTGCTCCGCTGAGCCATTTTTAGCGCCTATCGCTTAGTTCGCGCATCTGAGCACAGCATATTCATTAATTATTTTTAAGCACTTACAATTTGAGGTCGTCTACCAATTCACTTGACTCCGCCCCCATGCAACAGTTTTGTATGCCATCTTTGCCAGACCCAAACCTCTCCTTCGTACAGAAGGATCGAAGAGGTTTGGGTCTGGCTACGGGAGACTACACTAATACCGGGTATCTGCTTACATGGAGCTGTAGGTCCACTACAACTCTGTGGTGGATTTGAATCAGGCTGTGAGGCTGCTTTTCATACCATGCCCAGCATCTATGAAGATGACAACACCGAAGCTATGCTTTTTGTGGATGCATCCATGCAATGCATTCATCAATTGAATAGAGAAGTCACTCTAATCAACAGTTGTGTAGTTTGCCCAACCCTCGCTCCATCTATCATTAACACTTACAGGAATCCTTCGACGTTATTT